>JANHFJ010004537.1:265716-276036 GCA_032468195.1 Cerberus rynchops | reverse complement strand
TGCAGATGGCATGCGCAAAACATGTACTTTTTGGCACTCGGTAAGTAAAAGATTTGCCACCACTGATCTAGATGCTTCTATGGCTATAATATTATCTCTGGAGGGATTGGCACTGTCCTGAAAATGCAGGTCAGGATTTGGAGTTCTCTTGGACTCATACTTACTGTACCATAGACAAGTGGAGAACTTAGCCGGGAAGGCCTTCACCCAGAACCAGTTGCAGCTTTGCCTGTAATATAAGGGTCTTATATATTAGTAACTCAAATCCTCAGCAGCACTCAGCTGGACTTCTGCAATGTCCTGGGTATGTGGTTGCTCTTGAAGATCACCTGTACCTTCAATTTGTCAAGAACAAAGTGGCCCATTTAATTGACAGGTATTTGTCTCCATGAACATATTATAACACTATTCCAAACCCTACACTAGTCATTCTTAGTAATAATAACTTTCTTTAATATTGCATTTAGTAACTCTTGCAATTTACCATTCATTGTAGGGGTACATGCACCAATTTAACATTGATATTAACTCAATATCATTAATTCTTATAAATATGCCCCTGTCTTTGATTTTAGTCAAGCGATATGTACTTAGTAATGCCCTTTTTGAGTATTATTGCCACTCCATTCCTTCATATGGCCTCATGTTCTGAATAGTGTATCATGAAATAATCTATTCCCCAAACATGGGGCGTATTGTGCTTCATTTCTATTTAACAATGACACATTTTCTTTGTTCACCTTCCATATTTCAATTGTGACCAGAAAGGATTCCTGTTTCAATATCAGCATCGCATCCAGTGGTAGGATTCAAATAATTTAACAACTGGTTCTCTGCCCTAATGACTTGCTGAACCAGCAATCCTCCAAACTGCTTAGAAAGTTAACAACTGGTTCTAGCAAATAGGTGCGAACTGGTTGAATCCCACCTCTGATCACATCTGAGAAAATATTTTCCTCAGTCTAGATTATCTCATCACTGGCATACAATTTGTTTCAGCCACATCTCCTGACAACAATAGAGAATCGATTTGCCATTGCCTTTTTCCATTTTTGATTTTATAGCTCCTTCTCATAGAAGGGTTGGTTATCATCATATTTGTAGAGATTCATCTGCTCCCATTTTCCATTGTAGATTACTTTTAGATATGACCCTTTTCTTTTGACCTAATCCACAAGAGTGGATCTTATCAGAAATCCTCTTCCTGTTGCCATCAGTGATTAGATCATTGGAGCTACTGAGCCGCTCTATCATATCAAAATGGTAATCCTATAAGAGATCATTGATAAAAAGTATATTATTAATATTTTATGTCCCAACAATATTAAATTTTGTTTTTGTTGTATTTTATGTCACTGTTGATCATTGTGGATCATAATCTTGTCCAATTTTTCCAAAACTGTGATTAAATTCCATAATCCCCTAACCAATAAAAAAATTAAAGTCTAACATATTGGAAGATGCAATACTGAAGAAATCTGGGTAGCCAATTTTGAATCAAAATTGATTGAATGTGAGCACCAAATAATTAATTAATTATTAGAATTCAACAGTCTTTACAAATGCTTACCTTTATCTAATCCACATATATTTCTATTGTTTAATTCATTTTCTAAATATAAAGCTGTACCAAGTGAATTTTTGAGGAAATCAGTAATTATTCCATATACACAGATAAGGAAAAAATGTTCTCTTTTACTTGATGCAATTTTTTTGAAGGTTCCATTAGCATTTCCATTTTTTGATACAGGTGACATACATAGAGTTCATATGTGAATTCATACACATCATTATGTATGTGTGAGAGCTTTAAAATCATAATTTGTAATCCTTCTAAAACAGCATTTTATCTTCATTGCCTATGGTATCATACACCACAGACTGACAGACTTTTAACCATCATTTATCTTATCAGTCACATTTGATCTTTTATGTTATTCTATTCATGCAAATCTAAATGTCTGTTTCTCAGATTAGCTCCATACTTTACATTTTAATTCTGTCCAGAAAAAAGTCAAAATACTATTGACAAATGCTTGGAATGGTTTTACCTACAGGATTGTTTTCCTCTGCCTCTAAGCAAACACAGAGTTAAGAACACTCTAATTCAGGGGTGTCAAGCTCATGGCCGTGGGCTGGATGCGTCATTTGCTAGCCATGCTCACACTCAGTTTAGTGAAGGGGGGAAAGTCATGATACATCACATGATGTTGCTGTAACGACGCGAGCTTGGCACCCCTGCTCTAACTATTAAGCAGAATGAAGTGGTATTCAGGATTTTCCTTCATTGTTTAGCCCAAGAATTCAAAGTATTGTAGTTTCTATGTAGAACTACAAATGTGCATCTAAACTGTTACTTTCAGAAGTAGTGAAGGACGTGCCCCACCATCAAAACAGTTTGAGTTATCTTTCAAAACAGATATTTGAGAATCATAGATGAGATCAGGCAGATTTTTTTTTTTTTAAAGGCACAAGCATTTTGGTTTCCCCATCCCTGTTTGGATATTTTTTTCTTAATTGTTTTGCAAGTACTTTTATGAATTGTAAAATAAAAAAATCTAGTTTTACCCAATTGTGCAAAACCATGATAAATATAAAGAAATAAAAAAAAATCTCAGGAAGCCTAAACATTGATTTCTCCAATTTTTATTTGACTAATTCTACTAATAAAATGAAGGGACATAACTAACTCTTGAAAAGAACTATATCCTATTTAGAAACAAATACTCTATAAAGCCCCGTCATATTTATTACATTATGCATCCAGTGAAATAATATACATAGTAATTTGTCTATGGGTTTTCCCCACTAGCAACCATGGTATAAGTATGCTTTGACATTTAGGGGTAAGAGGCATTTCCCCATGACATTGACCTCATTTAATTCTCAGCTCATGAACGACAGAGCCTTAAATTGTTCTTATGTATAGAAAACCTCTATAAATAAAAGTATTGCGTTATTCTCCCTCTTATTCTGGCAGCATTCAAAGACAGTATCCAAGTGTACAAAATCTGTTATGCTTTGTCACTCATTACCTTGCAGGGAAGTCATGCAATTGCAGCTTTGTATCTACAAGGCCCAAATCTACAAGGCAGGATAGGGATTAACAGCAGTGACAGCAAATTTCATGCCAGTATAGTTTTCTACCAACCCAATTCAGAGGTAAAAAGGCCTATAAAGCAAAGGTCAGGGAAATCCAGTAACATGTGTAGTAGCATGATCATAATGTAAACAGAACTCTGATACATAGCAGGATTACCATGAAGGAGAGCATTGAATCTGAACCAAAAGATTAATTCTGAGGCCATTATGTAGGACATTTCTTTCATATTAAGAGGAAAAGAACAACCCAAGGCAAGTGTTTGATTTGTATAAAATAATTTAAATGTTGTGTTTTCTAAAAAAAAATAAATAAATAAAGCACTGAAGAGCTTCCTTCTAAACAGCATAGAGTTCCTCAAAGTGATTGATCTGAAGCTTTTGTCTGTGAGTCAAACGCAGCAGAGGGTTGCAGAAGCAGGAAAGAGATATTTCTGAATCTGTTTGAAGAAATCTCATCCATGAAGAAACCAAATTACCATGGTAATTATCGTCTTACTTATAATTGTAAGTATATCCTTACATGGTTCATACAGCTCTTATTCTGAGAGCCTTAATCCTCCCTGGAAAGAGATTATCTTTTATGGAGTAGCTGAATTAAGTGTGTTCTTTCAACCAAGAAACTATAGTGTATTTGGGCTCTGTGTGGGTACAAAGCTACTTAACGCATATTTATAAGTTTCTTTTCTGCTTTAGTACAATGATACATGAGACAAAGGAAGACCAGAAAAGTGCATCTACATATAGTCGTCTTAAGAATTCCTTACAGTGATGGCATGTTAGCAATAAAATGCTTTAGCAAAAGTCATTTACACTAAATTCTGGAACCAATTTAATAACAGTGTTTTTAACCTTAGAACCCTAAACAGAATCTAGTTAATCTTAAGCATGTGCTCCCTTTCTACATTCTCTTTCATGTGCCCTACTCAACTTCTGAATTTTTATTCCAAACACAGATGAAAATAAGAGCATGCCTATCTGAGTGTCTGCTTGGCCCCATCATGGTTAGTTTTCCAGATTAAAACTTGTTTTTGTACAAATGATTCATAATGATACCTACTGGCTGTATTTTTTTTCATAAAACTGAATCAGTTATCCTTGATTGTTTCTTGCTTATTTTTACCTGATACAAAGGTGAAGTTTTATTGACATTGGTTCATTGTAATTAATTTGCTGTTTTTATGTTATGATACCATTTTGATTATTTGCCATTTAGCTTCCTTGTGTTTTATTAGAAAGATTTTTTTTAAATAAATAGGTTTGTGGTAGTGCTAGGCAAAGACAATAGAAAATATATGTTCCATGGTGTGATACAGTAAGATCTTCTACAATGTTCATATTTGCATCATTAAACCATGGTCCTAAACATGCCAGGTATAGATTGAACCATTTCACTCTAAAAACATGGATATTTGAGTTTGAAGGAAAGATTAATAATTTTTATTTAAAAACAAGATTTGAAAAAAAACACTTTTAAAAGATTGACCAGAAATTCCTCTATTATTGTTCATTACTTAAAATTATAAACCGATCAAACCACTATTAGTTAGTAATGACAAGGCTTTGGAAATATTCTACTTCTCTTTCATAACTTGTGTTCATTATTGGAGGAATAAATGGCAATTTTCTTACCTACAGTTAGATATTATATCATTGTAAGGACTATGACAATGTTTTAGGCACTTAACTCACACAGTCCATTTGAAAAAAATTCATATGGAAAAATTTGGTGAGTTTCAGCATGCTTGAAATAGGGCATATTTTCCACGGTAATTGCTACAAACAGGAATAATGAAAATAAATTATTTTTAAGATGACTCATCAGACATCAGGAAAAGACAATCTATACATACCTCACAGGATTTAGTCTGTTGTTTAAATTCATTGTAAAATCCTACATCTGAATCAATCAGTTCTTTTTAAAAAGTATTTTAAAATAATTTGCATGAAGGTCCACTTTTTCAAAACTAGTAACTACCAGATAAGTTGGACTACAATTCCTATCATTCCTATAATGTTTGTGGTTGCACTGTACCAGTTCAGGTGCAAACCAAGTTGGAAAAAAACTATTTTCAACTGATTGAAATGACAATACATCAAAATATCTTTTAAAATTATTAGAATGACATGGCATATCATTAAGTGAACATACAACTAAAAAAATATTTCCAGGATGAAACATGATAAAAACTCCCAACTCCTACAGGTAGTCTGTAGACTAACCAAGTTCTCCTATAAAGTCTATTCAGAAGTAAGCACTAGTTCACTGGGATATACTTCCAAATAAGGGGGAGGGGCAATCTGTGTTATTAGAAAGTTGGGATGCAATGTTATACATGTACTAAATTTATGAGATTCTTCATTAAAATTCCAAAGCTTCCTGCGAATGGTCAGTTGGAAAGGTGTGTGTCTCCATCCTCTGCAGTCGTTTTTTGAGAGAGATGTATTGATACCAGCAGGATAAAAAAGAGTAATGCCCCAATAGATAACTCCTAAGAGAATACAATCCACAATTATCTACCTCAGATATCTGTTTTGATTGAAACACATATTCCAAAAATTTAGTAAACAATACCAGTTTTCATAATACCTTGCACTTTTCTGAATGCCTTCCCTACATTCGGTTTTTTATTATATGGAAGATACTCTCACATCTTGTTCATTCACCCAGGTTTTTGTCCTATTCTTCTTTTTCTGTTATTATCGACCTCTTTATAAGCATGGTTTTATAATCAAAAGCAGAAATAGACAAGCTGGTGCCCTTTAGATGCTCTGCATTACATTTTCCATCAGCCACAGCCAGCATAATCTGTGTCAAGGGATGGTGAAAGTTGAAATCCAAACTATCTGGAGGTTATAGGGTTCTTTGCTTAGCCCATAAAGCAAGAAGAGAAATAATTTGTTCCATTTCTAAATGCAAAACCTGAAAACGGGAGCCAATTCCTAAAGAAAGAGAGTGAAGCTATCTGCTGAGTTCATGTTCTCCATTTTTGAAATCAGCAACAAAGCTAAAATATCTATTTCTATTTCTCTGACAATTCCAGTTGCTAATTAGCATTCCCTCTCAGAGTTAAATCCTCTAGCCTCACTCAAGTCAATGGGAGTTTCATCTGAATAAGAGCTGATTGACTTTAGCCCTGCAGGATCTATTATTTTCCATTAAAAACCCCTAGCTGGCAACATGGTTCTTGTGAGAATTCAGTGCTGTGCCAGGGCAGTCAGCACACAGCTTTCCAGAAGCCATATTCATGGCCTCTAATACCTTCACATATCATAATCATTTTGAAAGCTTCAACACATGTCTTCTAATGGTGTCACTCTATATAATGAGATATGCAAATCAGAGTGTTATAGAGAGTCTTAATTGCATTATATCATTCAGAGCTGTAAATGTTCAGCTAGTTACTGTCCAGGTAGAGCAATGAAGAAGGGGGGAGGGTAGACTGAAAAGAAGAAATATTCGTTTTTGCTGCCTGACCCTCAAATTAAATAGGCTTCCTTTACTAATAGGCAAATTTATATGTTCCACAGATACTGATGCAATAATAGGTAAACAGTAAGAGCCTGGAGAGATAGATAGATTCACTTTGTCTCAGAAATGCTTTCTGAAACCCGACTTCATGGTTTGGGGTTCCTCAGGCCCCCATTTCATAAGCTTTTAAAAGCTGGTCATCACACTCTGAAGAAGGAAGCTTAGATTAAATACAGTCTGGCAGGAAAAAGGCAATGAGGAAACTCTACATAAAGAGAAGGATGTGTTCATAATAGGAAAAAAAACCTTTTTCCTTGCTGTGCAGGTTAAAAACATTCTTCACAATAGGTATTTCTTTTTTGTCTGCTTCCATGACAAATACTATTAGACCACTAACCAATTTTAAATTAAAGTATATTAAATATATTAATTAGTGCACAGACCCATATGAAAGAAGAAAAGGGAAAAAAGGCAAATCAAAACATGTTAAACAATAAAAAAAGAAGTAGTAGATAAAACATTAAGAAAATAAACAGAACTATATATGAAGACTTAGTTATGACACACAATTATACTGTAATCTGGAAAGGCCTCTTAAAAATTCAAAATGTTAACTATGACCTAGAAGTCAGTCAAACTAATATTGAGGAGTGGAGCTTATGGAGCTGACAAATATTAGAACTGTTTCAGTGTATTATTATCTGTTGTGGAAAGAAGTCTCTCTGTACAATGTTTGCACAGGGGTATGTTTCTTTCTTTTTCATTTAAAATCCAATGTTAATTTTTTGCAGAAAAACAATTGCTTGAGTAGTGAATAAAGTAGTGAATAAAGAGGTGAAATAAAGTAGTGGTACTGGGCAAAGAAAGTAACAGAAAACCTTTCTTGTACTCTGCAATACAGAATATCCCCATCCAACAGGACTGCTGACTTATTTTATCTACAGTATATTCTTATCAATATTGCCTTTTGTTCCTATTGTTGCAAAGCAGGATCTCTAAATCAAGAGAAAAGGAAATTTCAGCCTCAATCTTTTCCAGACTCTCATCCCCTATTTCTCTTTGCTGTTTATAGTGATTGGCTAGAAGGCCAGTTGTGATTTAACTATGTCATTTCTGATCACTAGCTAATAAAAAGCCTTATGAAGATAAGGCAGGACAAGGCCACCAAAAATTATTTCATACCCTTCCCTTCCCCCCACAAATTGGGACCAGGTTTCACCACTTTTCTACAAATATTCAAGCCTTCTGAATTGAACAATAAGATACACACAGAGTAATAAAACCAGTTACAAATTTTTAAAAAACCTATTGATGTTTTCCGTGAAGATACAAGTTTAATCTAGCACAGGGAGAAACTCATGGTTCCCACAAGAGCCCTTTCAGAAAACAATCTGCACCTAAACACCAGCAAAACTAAGGAGATGGTGCTGGACTTCCGGAAACAGAGAGAGGAACCTGCCCCACTCTATATCAAGGGAGGCTGCATGGAGAGGGTTTCCTCCTTCAAATTCCTGGGAGTGCACCTCAGCCAGGACCTCACCTGGAAAAGTAACACATCCCAGGTGATCAGGAAGGCCCAACAGAGACTCCATTTCCTGAGAGTCTTATGGAAAAACCAGGTGGCACAGCGGCTGATGACTTCCTTCTACTGGTCAACAATAGAAAGCGTCCTCACATACTGTGTCATGGTATGGTACACCAGACTAACAACCACAGACAAGAAGGCACTACAGAGGGTAATGAGCACAACACAAAAAATCATAGGCTGTCCCATAACCCCACTGGAGGAAATAGCCAGGTCCCGCTATCTCAACTATATGAAGAAGTGCTGTCTCACTGTGAGAAAAGTCTCAGGGATGACTCTTACACTGGACAGTACATCTCCATATTTCTACCATCGGGCAAGTGATACAGAAGCATAGCCAGCTGAACAAATAGGTTGAAAAATAGCTTCTATCCATGTGTTATCTGACTTCTAAATGCCACATAACACCACGGCTAAACTTAATACAACAGACTATATATATATATGTATGTGGAAATGTATGTGGAAATGTGCCTAGCCCAGGTATTTGCTGGGGTTAGGGATTTGTTTATAAGTATGGAGTAGTATTTGAATGTATTCTATGTTTCTGTGCTTTGTGTGATTGTACCGATGGAGGCTCATTCAATTTTGCTGCACACATATTGTGCATTGACAATAAAGGATTGAACTGAATTGAATTTTGAATTGTATTATCAGTCTGTAATACAGTACTTACCTGGGTGAAAGAATGGATTGACTTGAGAAATGTAAGATTATTGACATTGGAAAGGCATGATTTACAATTGGGTTGGCATGTGTTCCTATGGTATGGGAAGAATAAGATACATGGGTATTTCCAAAGACACTATGTTAGAAATGTGTTATGGTTAATATAGGAGAAAATAAGGCAACAACATTATTTGAAAATCCCAGTCTGGCTTTCCACAATGGAAGCACTTACTCACCCAAACTTGTTAGATCTGGAAAATATTGTTAGATATAAGGATATTTTGAATCTAAGCAGGGAGCTCAAAACAAAACAAGAATTAAATGCACAAGAGATTGACATGATTTGGTACACACAGATGCAGAGACATTCTAGATACGAGAAAGATGTTAAACTATACAGTTTTTATAAAGAGCTAACAGAATTAGACGAAATAGTGACGGGGACAAATGAAAAGCTCATAAAGAAAATATATAATTACTTACAAAGTAGGAGGTTGGAGGATGAACAGGTTAAGGAAACAATGATTGCCTGGGTGAGAAACTTTGGCTACACAATTGAACTGGACAAATGGCAAAAATTATAGGATAGAAACTTTAAAGCAACCATGTCAACAGCCTATAAAGAAAATTTATATAAGATGTTTTATAGATGGAACTTGGCACCAGCAAGGCTGGCAAGGATGTTTAAAGATAAGTCGGCCAAATGCTGAAAATGTCACCAGATACCTGGGTCCTATTACCACATGTGGGGAATATGCCCAATGACGAGGAAATTTTGGATAAAGATATGCACATGGCTGGAGAAAATGATTAAGCAACATATAGACTTAAAGCCAGAAATTTTCTTATTGGGCATTATACCAGAGAATTATAGTAAAGAAAATGTTTACTTGATTTTACATGTATTAACAGGAGCTAGAATAGTATTTGCACAAAATTGGAAGCTTGAGGAAATCCCAAAGGAGTGGAAGGTGATTTAAAAAATACTAGAATGTGCGGAAATGGATAGATTGATGATGGAAATCAAAGAAAAAGAACTAAGTGAATTTTACAAGATATGGGAAGCTTTTTACCAATGGCTAGATAATAGAAATAAGAAATATATATAGAATGAAATTATGATATAATTGTAAAATAATTTGTTACAACAATGTGGAGAGTATGAATGAATATAAATATTTGAAAATGGTAATGTTTTATATGGCACTATATAATATTATGGCTATATTATTTTCTAATAGAGGGTAAATATAAGCTGTATTGGAAAGCATGTTTTTTCACCCAGGCAGCTCGCGAATTAATGGATGATGTAAATTGATTTATATAAAGAAAAAATAAAAAAATTAATAAAAAAATGAAAGAAACCAGTGCCATGTAGATCAGGACTATTTTTATTTTAACAGCTATAGTAACAATGTATCAGAATAGCTACAGTTGCAAGAAAAAGTATGTGAACCCCTTGGGATTATGTGGAGTTTTGCATGAATTGGTCATA
>JANHFJ010004535.1:22194-32540 GCA_032468195.1 Cerberus rynchops | reverse complement strand
GAAGTATCTGCAGTATAATGTACCAATCCTCATAGTCCAATTGTAAGCAGACATTTTTCATCCGCTTATATGCATGTTTTTATGCATACATTAAAGCATAGTCCTTCACTAATGTAAACACAATTCAGTAATCCATTTCAATATTACTTATTTTCTCTTAACATACTTCTAATAAAAATCTAAAATTTTGTCTGTACATTTAGCAAACGTTGGCTACATGTAATAAATACTTGGAATATTTTCAGAGTGGAAGTAGTAAGACTGCAGATATATGGGTATTTACCAGTGGCAAAATGAACTCAGTAGGATTACATCAACAGAATTCAATATTTTGGATACTTTTTAATAACTCAAATTATGTAAAATATATTAAATAGCCAGATTGTTAACTGAATATATGTGTTAATATGCTCTTTTTCTAGGCACTTGTAGGTTTTTGTGACTCTTACGGCTTGATATGCACTAAACCAACAGTTTGGGTCTTGCATTACCTCAACACTTCTGGTGCCAGCTGTGAGAGTAGAATAATTGGAATATATGCTACAAAAGCAGATGGAATAACTGCAATTGAAAAAGAACTAGGAGGACGAATAAATAGTAAAAATATTTACAAAAGGTGAGATGTTTCTCAGCCAGGTGATTATATATAAACATAAGATTATAAATAAATTTATATAACTTATTATGCAATTTCTCTTTAGAGAAAAAAATGGCAGATATTCTCCAGATGCTTTTGACTTCCATACTACTCATTTCTTGTCATTGTGAATAGTGACATATCATCATGGGACTTGTTCCTCAACAGTTACCAGGAAATTAGGTTCCTACTATTGTGCTTAACACATTGGCAGTTTTTTAAAAATAAACAAATCTTTCCGATGTCTTTCCTTTTGAGATTTGCTTATTTAAACAAATCAGCTAAGATTGCAGTCTTATATCTAATCACAATAATGTAGTCCCATTAAATGCAATACAATAGAAACTACTTTTGGGTAGAAGAATATACTGTATAATTATTATTTAGAATAACATTGAATATTTAATATTAAGACTCTCCAATTACGTTTTTATATTGGTGTGTTAACATCTGCTAGAAAATGCCTGTGCATACTCAGTTTCTCTGTTGTGAATGTTTGAGAACATTTGATACAAGTTTGAAGGAAAAGGAGAGCAAGAGAAAATCCAATTATATAACTAGATTTCTACTTCTATTATGCCTGTGTAGTATTCTAGGTCTTAATTGTTATTAATAAAACCAAGCCTGGAATATTTAAACATATATTGCCCAGAAAATACAATAGATTAAATTTACTAAAATGTAATTAATTCATTGATTTGGGAGTAGAACTATTCTTGCTGTCCATTCAGTTTGCTTGCATAAGGTCTATCTATCTGGATAGATAGTTGGAACTATGTAAAAATAATTAGGCAAGTAAGAATGCTATATTTAGTCCTACAAATTGTGTTATCGGCATTCAGCAATGAAGACAGTGTGATCTAGTGCTGGTGTTTGGCTGAATAAAGTATTTCACTTAAAACATAATTGTGTCTTATTGTGCTAAGTAGCTTTCTTTCAACCATAGTTTCTGGAATATACACTCTCTAGGTTCAGATATCATACGAAACCCAAAATTATGTTTCTACAATATGGATTCATCAATTGCAGTTTATAAACTGTGCTTTATTGTCCACTATGATGTATGAACTCAGCTATTACAACTTTTTTATCATATCATAATGAAAATTAATGATGGTTTAAATGCAATGTGTTAATCCAACTCAGGGACCCATTGAGATTAATCCTAATATCCTTCCATTTTCTGTTGTAGAGTATTTTATGAATAGCTGCTACTTTTTTCATTAAAGATAAATTTCAATGATATCTTAAATGTTTAGATCATAGGAATAAATGTTCAGATATTTATGATTCTTGCGTAAGAAAAAGTAACTTTAGCAAAGTTTTGTTTTTCACTTAGTAAAACAATGTCTTTTTCTACATTTTTTACTAGAGAGGCTGGAAACAACATCCAGTATATTTGGAGTTACTATTCAGTAACAGAATTGAAGAAGATAATGGATGCATTTGAGGCTTGGGAAGGAAGAGGTATGTATGTGTGTGCGTGTGCACGTGTGTGTGTGTATTTCTATATTTGAAGATGGAATTGTTTTTGAATATAAGTATTTATGGTTGGAAGTTGACTGTTGAAGGTTAGCCAAGATATTTTTTCATTTATTTTTTATTCATGCAGCAACATAAGAAAAAAGGAATAACTGGCTCTTAACGTAACAAAACCAGTATCTTGGGCATTATTATTACTCAGGCTCAATCAACCAACTATCTATTATTTCACTATAGTAAAAATGTAATCAGCAATTGTGAAATACAAGAAATACCATTTCAAATATAATGTATTAGGTTCATGCTATCGTGCTAGCATGATAGATTAATATTGATTTCTGCAGAACAAGTATTGTGAATTTTGAAAACATGCATGTATTTCCCTAAAGAGGTCAGTTAAGTAAAATAGCCATTATTTTGTTCCCTTTTTAGAAACATTAGTACTTCAGGCAATTGCCTGAAATTGAAAAAGGTAAAAAATAGTATTATATTAATTATAAAAAGATAAAAAATATTATAAATTAGAAAGTAAGCGTTGCATCCTGCAATATCTCCCTCCCTCCAACATACAAACAGAACAACTACAGCAGGTTGAAAATATTTCAAAGGATAGGAGATGTGCAGTAAAAGCAGGGGTCCCCAGGTCTTGGCCCTGATCTGTGACCCATTGGGAACTGGGCCATGGAAGCGGCGAGCAAGCATGCAAAGCTCCATTTGTGCATGCACGGGATTAGGTTGTGCACATGAAACCATCCCTTTCCCTGCATTTGCTGCCTCCTGGACAGTCCAGAGCTGGAAAGGTTGGGAACCGCTTAGTAAAAGGATGAGGAGAGGGAGCAGGATTTCATATTTTTATGTCAGTGACTTCACTTATGTAATGCTGGATGTAGTTCAATTTTGTAGAAAAAGATATTCAGAATTGCTCTTTAATTATGGGAACACAAAAACACAAAGAGAAACTCTTGTAATGAAGGTATGTTTCCAGTTGCATTAACATATTCCTTATTGCATATCAGTGAATTTCAGGTAGAAGTTACCAAATTTATGCATCTTGAATATTGTGAAATGATATGTTTGAAATTACAAGGTGCCAGCTACTGGCGAGTACCACAGGAGCTGATAGAGTGTTGGACTCTTGAGGAACATTCTTTGAAAGGAAGCCTTCAGAATATGTCTCCAGTACGTAAACGGTAGGTATTGTGGTTCATATGCCTGTGGTAGCCTTTAAGTGGAATAAAAGTTATATTTGCACTTGAGTTTTTGTATTCAGTATCTTCTGATAGAAGAATCATGTGTGTTACCATGCGATATGCAGTTAGTGTGTTACAGAAGGATCAGTAAGCCCTCTGGCTGTCAATATGCAATATATTACAAAATATATTTTGTATCTGTTTTAAAAGTTATTAGGAAGAAATGTTTTAGCAAGGGCAACACCTGTGCTTTCATTAAAACAGTGCAACTTTTTTCTGGTCTCCATTCAAACCAGAAATAAAGTGCTTTTGCTTTAAGAGTCACATTTAATTAATTAATTAATTAAATTTGAATAACCCATCTCAACAAGTGAGTCTTGGCAGTGAACAATCTTAAATCAATCTTCAATGAAGGCATTTTTTAAAGCAGCAGTAACTTTTTTTTTCACTCATGTGGAAACTTCTTTAATGAATAGTGGAGAGGTACTGCATTCATGCTTCTGCTCTCGCAAAAATCCATGTGTTATTCACTTTACTATAAAATAAAATGCAAACCCATTTTGTAATACTTAATAATGAACATAAGAAAAATATACTTGGAAATATGCTGAAATTCTATTTGGTATTAAATAAGAATATATTTTTTCTATTGTTCGTGCGAAATACGAATGATTATTAGTATCAATATGTTGTCCTAGTTCAGTGGTGGCAACCTTTTCGGCACAGAGTGCCAAATGTGAGAGCGCGCATTAGCATGCGTGTGCTACGCACCTGCATCTCTCGCATGACATTTTTGGTGCATGCGCAGTCACGTGTGACTCGTGCAGCGTTTTTTGCATGTTTTTCACACATATGCAGTTGTGTGCAACACACACAGCCTTTAGTGTATGCGCAGTCGCTTGCAACTTGCATGTTTTCACGCATTCAGTCACATGCGACTTGCATGGCATTTTTTGCATACGCGCAGTTGTGTGCAACTCACACATGCAGTCACGCAGGAGTCACGCATGCGCATGAGCAGTCCATGAATTAGGGCGCCTGCTGCCATGCTGCCAGGCATAAATGGTTCTACGTGCAAACTTGGGCACACGTGTCATAGGTTTGCCATCACAGTCCTAGTTTCTCATCTTTGATGTTTGAAATGTCTGGTATATGTGTATATACCAATTTAAGCAGATATTAGAGTTAAAATAATTTTTGCATATGTTGAATATTATACTTCTGTCTTTACTGGATTCAATGGACAATGATTTTTTTACAGACGAATAATTGGTTCTCCTGATGAGGAAGAAAGTCAACTGAATAGTAAAATAGCTCGGAAGCCAGTTCAATTCTCTGGCCCTTCTACAAGTACCCACATCAAAGTTAAGAACTCAGCTTCTTTAAAGATAGCAGCATCTTCACATGCCCAAATGGCTCTTAAATGTCCTAGCAGAGATACTTCTTTAACAAGCAAAAAGATTTCCAGAGCACTTTATACAAGGACCGTACCATTGACTAAAAATTCTCAGGCCTCTCTTACAAACGTTGACCATGGGGAAGTTGGCCAAATGATCCCAAAGTCTCCCTCGTCCAGAAAGTTTGCAACTAGTCGGGTGATCAAACTGAAGCGGACTCCACTCTGTAATGAATTACTGACTCAGCATTCTTCATCAGTTGTGAAGAAAGTTAAACAGCAATTTCCATCCGCTGCAATTACTGCTACTTCTACATGTCACTCATTAAACTATGAGCATTCAGATCTTTCCCTGAGGCGCACTAGTATCAGAGATGGTCTCCAGAATAGCCAGCTGAGTGGTGATGTGTGACACTAGTCTTTAAGCTCTAAGGTCATTATTTTTTAACAACAGAAACTTTTACCACCTGAGAGGACAAAACAGTCCCATGTTGCACAAAAATATTGGAAATAATCAAAATGCTGTAGTAAGATGGTGGATGGTAGTCAGTTGGTGTTCACTTTTGCAAGATACATTATAAATCATGAAATATAGATTAAATGTGGAAATGTGGACCAATTAAATTGGTCATTTTAGTATATTATTTATGCTACAGTGGGTGTGTTCCAAAGTTTTTAACTTTTTGAAAACTAATGCAGTTTGTTCTGGACCTACTTTGCTTTCCATCCTTCCGAGATTGGTAAAATGAGGACCCAGATTGTTAGGGAGAATAAGTTGACTAAACCGTTTAGAGAGGACTGTAAAACACTAAGAAGTGGTATATAAGTCTAAGTGCTATTGCTATAGAGAACAATAAAGTCTCTTCCTCCTGAAACTAAGATTTTTACTCTGCCATTGTTCTGCTTTCGATAGGTGTGGCCACATATTTCCAAGAGGTTAACCATATTATATTAACCATATATTACTATGGTTTGAGGTATACTCTCTTACTATAAACAAAGCTAAGATTCTTACAAAGTTAGGTTCTCTGTGCATGCAAGCAGCTGTGAAAATATTTTTTATCTACTGACAATATCTTTGGAGTCTATTCTTCCACATTCTTTATAAACGTTGCTTTTGCTAAATGGCGGGGTTTCCCTATAAATAGCTCTGTTCTTCCCAAGCATTCTATTTTCCTACCTAGCCTTCTGATCCCCATATAGAAAATAATATTTGATCATCAGAAAGATATTTTCTCCCAATACCTTAAAGTTTGAAAATACTTTCTCTTGAGGCTATTAGAACACTTTCATACCACCACTATTTCCATTTATGTAAAAATCTTTTCATCCCCATTTCTCCCAACAGAACTAAATAACGCTCCCCTCCACAGTTAATATCCTAACTTGATTTTGAGGGCATTTGTCTGGCCATATAATTTGTTTCCTCTTCAGAGAAGAACACTACTTTGCAAATGGGAAATGGATTACTATACTCATAAGTTCCATGTAGCTGTTAGCGTTAGAGAAGCAAGGCTAGTTTCTGACAGGCATGTCAATTTTTTCTGAGAATTTAATCTTGTAATAGCCATAGGATCATTCTGTTCTACTATTCTCCCTCTTTGTATTAAAGAGACAGAGTGAATATTGGAGATCAAGTCTTTTATCTCTGGAAATAGGCAGCTGTTTCTCCTAGCAATAGGAACAGACACTTGTATCGGTGCTGTGGGCTGGTCAGGTTTGTACAGAATATGCAACAGTGCTCAAGGCATTCATTCAGAGGCACTTTTTAGAGATTTAGGCTTTCCTTAACTTAATGGATGGCTTTGGTCTTCTGGACCAGGACAAGCGTGTTTAAAACAGGCATTTGACTATCAATAAATGAGACTTCTTAAAAGAAAATATTTAATTCTTTTAAGCCCAGAGATTTATGACTTATTTTTCCTTTTGTAGATAATGGGAGCAGTGTCTTCTTTTTGAAAAACTGAATGGAAATTAGCTATAAAAATCCTAAAGGAAAACTAAATTCCCCTGCCTTGTCATTTTTGGAAGTATGAGAAATGCTTTATCAAAGAAGGAAAAGGTAGTATGCTTATATTGGTTAAAATCTTTGAAAATGATTCATGAGATTCCTTATGTTTAAGGAGATAGTATAACTAATGGAAAGGAAGGTGAATTTGCCCCCTTCCCCTCTCCCAGCAAAGATGGTCACTATAATTGAATCAGAGGCCCAACCCCAGAGGGCTGGTGGAAGATGAAGTATCCTATTGCAATAGTATCAGTGGAAATGTTAAGTTTGCCCTCTTGAACTCCTCAAATAAGTGTAGGAATAGCTCCTCTCCTGAAAAAAAATAATCTGAGATTGAAACATACTCAATTTTTAGTCCACAAAAATAATCAGTCATTAATAAGAACTGAAAGGTTTGGAAAAACTACTGTGTAAGTTATATAAATTTCAGATGGAAAAAACAGACATTTTACAAATATTATAACATGGAACAATTAATATATAGTTTTTCTACCATTATGATTGATCTTGAGTATTTTTCTGGATATGACATTAGGTCAGAACGATGAAATTGGTCAATTGTTGAATTCTATCTAATATGGGAAGCGTGAAAAATGTTATGCATTTACATAACAATCCACTACTAAAGATGCCAATATTTTACTTCTTTAATACTGAATGACTGAAAACAAACTGAGCAGTAATTAACATTATCTGTAATGACATCCTCTTATAGTTTATTTTTCAGTCTGGTAGATCTGAAAGTACTGCTGGCTAAAGCTGCATTATTATGAAAAAATAATCTTGAGTATATTGAGCAAAGCTTTCCATGTAGAAAACAAGATAAAGTTAAGACAATTTTAGCAAGTTTGATTTACCACAACTAATATTTTTCTCAAGCTATTTCATCAGTATTTGTAAAGTACACAACAAGGGAGGGGAGAAGCACCTTTAGTGAAAAAACTAAGATTATTGTTATCATGCCACCAAAGTCACAGCTGGTACTGTGACTGAAAGGACAGGTGTCTCTCCAGAAGTCTCTATTCTTGGAGGACATAAATTACAGGGAGAACCCCTCGCTATATTGCTGCACAAAGGACTGGGCCCTGTAGGGCCTGGAATAGGATGCTTTTGCTGTGTTTTCTCTGGGTATGCTCCCTTTTCTAGATTTTTTATGGGAGTTGGTTGCTCTTGAGTTTTTACCATGCCTCTGTTTTTGGGCCTAAAGCTATGATGGTGCTGCCGTCGGTATTCATGCTGGGAGTGACTCTTTGGGTTGCTCTGATCAGACTCATCACCAGGATTTTGGGGCTTGAGAGAACCATTGATTCGAATGCCATGGTAGTGCGCATGAAATCTTCGTCTTGGACCTGAAGGCACATTCTGTCCAGGAAGAAAAAACAAACAAACATCAAGACTCATTTCAGTGCAATTTTCATCCAGTTGAGTTTGGTAAAGGTTGGGTGGAATTATTATGTCTACCAAAGCATATCTATTATATTAATCGCACCCAACTTTTGTCACCCAACTGCATGTCAGCACCGCAGTCATTGAGGCTGTTCTAATGACCCCATCAGTTTTGCTTCCTCTACTGGCTGGAAGTATAAAATCACATCCTTCCCCAATTCCTTGGGGGAACTGGGAACAGGTGGGGAGATAACAAAACAATAAGTTAATTATTGGCAATTTGGTTGAATTGTTACCACTGTAATTGCATTCCTCTGATAGTAAGATAAAATGACATGACCTGGCTTAGCTCAACTTTACCATGTTTTTGGAAAATGAAACATTTTCAGTGTTCAGTATTTGGTCCAGGAATTGGCACACAAGATAAATTTGTGCAAAGGACCCCTGGCCGTGGTTGCCCACCAGCTCTTTTAACAGAAGTCATTGTTTCTAAGAGAACCCCAAATTGATTAGCCGTGGATGAAGGCAATTTTTACTGAATAAACCTGGACATAACAATACTTTTAAGCCTATTCCAACAACAGATTTCGCAACAATAGATTGTTTTCCCCCAAAAATGAAGTAACCATTCATTCATTCATTGTTGGAGACATTTCATCAGCTAGATAGAGTTGGTATAAGAGAAAGACAGAAAAGGGTTTATATATGGATATGATATTAAGCCATCATTGTGATCAATTCATTAATCAATGCGGCTCATTTTGGACTGAAATAGAACATATTCTATTCATGTTAAAGAACATAGGAATTAGATGAAAGGTGTCTTAAAGTCACTTACATAAATCAAATCCAAAGGTGTTGCAGAATCTAGAATCTTTTAATAATACAGTATTTAAAAGAATTTCTGAATCTGGGAAGAAATTGACCTGATGAAACAATCTACATATCTACGTGATGTTTTTCATATAGTTGTAAATTTTTAATTTTATAATTTTTATGCTGATTCACAGACAAAACTTTTTCCTTGGCCTTTTTACCTGTTTATTTGTTGAAATTACATGAGAAGAGGATTCTGTAACCGGGAGAACTTGGCTTGAACCTTTAGTTATTGCTGTTTTGTGATCGGAAGTCTTGGCAGGAATCTGATTAGAATATTTTTGGTGATAAGTATTTTGCATGCTGGTCACTGATTTTGAAATTTCTGATTGAAGGAACATACTGGATGGTGTTCTAGAGGAGTAATTGTTTTTGGGATGAAAAACTACAAAGAAAAATGCAAAATTTATCATATATTGACATGAATTCCAGAAAACTTAAACCAAAGGCAGTGTATACATTATATTTACTAGCTATGAAAATGGTTCTAACGAGTGTTTTAAAGAGCAATTAACGAAGAAGCTGAGACTTTACTACAACTTACTTTCTCCACACTGTAATATCTGCATTTTTAACTGTTCAGTGTCACAGGAAAAGCGGGCAGCTCTACCCAATTCTTCATCATATTTACGTTCACTTACAAAGTGCTACAATGAAGGGAAAAGTAACATAAATAGCCTCACATGATTAAATAACTAGAAAATCACATTGAAGTCCAACGTGTTGAACAAAAGCTTTTTAAGGAGATAAGTGTTCCAATCTTAGAAAGTTTGGATATTTTTTATATTTTGTAAAATGCTATTGTAAAATCTGATTCAGATTCAATAGTACAAGATCCTATCCTCACATTTGATAGAGTGTTTGTCACTGAAAGAGAAAACACTACAGTTCTACAAGGGAATTAAGCATGAGGCTCAAAAGAAAACAAAAAGTCTGCAATTTTAATAGAACTGGAAAGAAAAGCAGGAATATTACTATGCTTATAAGAATCTGTACACTGTACTTTTATTACTTGTACAAAATACAGCACAGCGAGAGAGAACAGTTTTAAGTAATATGACATTCTTTAAAAGCTAGCTTTATACTTTGCTTGAGCCTTGTGGTAAGAACCTGTGGTTCTAAGTGCTGAAATAGAGATGCATGACTTGTATACAGCTATGTTTATTTTGAAGAGAAATATCCTTTTAAAGCTGACCTTAATTTCAGCTCGCAGTTCAGCCAACTGAGTCTCAGCCATCTGACTTGCCAAATCTGTTAGTTTCTTTAATTCTTCAGCTTTTTTCTGGCGTGCAGTCAAAATATCCACTGTCAAAGAAAAAAAGGATAATGCAAAATGTTAAATGCTTACATGGAAGAAATAACTATTATGAA
>JANHFJ010004534.1:81490-94407 GCA_032468195.1 Cerberus rynchops | reverse complement strand
TTTTATTTTATTTTATTTTATTTTTATATGTTGTGTATGTTTTTTGTGTATTTTTGTATGTTTGTTTTAATAAAACAGAAATTCAATTAAAAAAAAAAAGAAAGAAATTGTCCTTTAAATATTAGAGCTGCAGCCAATTTACAAGCCTGCTTAGGGCTCCATCACTCTTTAATCTCAAATACCTGATAATAATGCATCCTGCATTTATTCAGAATATATTTATATTTCTCTACTTCTACTGTTTGGCCTGTCCAAAGCATTTCAAGTGAAGAATAAAATATGATCCAGCATAGCAATTTTATAAATCTAAACACAAAGAGTACAAGGTTAATACAGCTGCAGCCAGTTAAAACAAGCTATATACAATTGTCTGTACTCACAGAATGTGGAGACACAAAAAAACATTCCATCTTGAAATCTTCCAACCAAGTCTGAACATTGCTAGAATTCTTCCGTATAAGGAATGGCCTGTTTTACAGTCAGAAGAATCTATAACATGATAGTAAGGAGTGATATTTGAGGAGGAGGCAAGGAGGCAAAAAGTCTGGAAGATCACATCTTAGATTCACTTCCCCTTCTGACTGTTGCCTAATCCAGCTCTGCTGAGTGATTTAGCTCATGTTTTCCCTGTGATAATTTCCAGGATACAAATAATGTATCTGACTCAAACCTGATACAAATGTTTTATCTTGGGAGACCTACAGCACCTCTTTTTCACAACTTTAGCACTTATGCAAATTAATCTTCAGTAATAAAGTCTTATTACTGAATTATTATTACCCAAGTCTTGGATCGCAGGTATATGATCAAATAGACCATATTTAGTAGGATTTAGTATTATGTTGGATTTAAGTGGACATGGAGATCTTCCTCTTATTGTAAGCATCCTTTCCAAACTAGATTCTTTGGAAAAGATCAAAAAGAGATCATATGCGGTTAGTATTTTTTTATAGCAAGATAACAAGATGATGCAAGCCTTTTTCCAACTCAGGGTAATTCTTGGTCTTGTTTAGGAGAGAAATGTTCTTATTTTACTTCCATCATGAGCAGTGTTTTTCCTGTGGTTTCCATGTTCATGAGCACTCATTGTCTCTCATCTTTCTCTGCACGATCTTCCCAGAAATGTCATTAAAAGTGTCTTGCATCAATCTGCGAGTGCTCTCAACCAATCCAGAAATATCCTGTAAGTCAAGCCCTTGCGTTTCTATCTTGGGCAAAATCCGAACGGTTATATTACCTATTAGAGATCAAAGAGAAACAGAAAAACAAAACAAACAATAATAGTATGTAGAAATTGAATATTTCCAGAAAGGATTGTGTTGCTCAAGAAAGAGATAGGAATGGCAGATAAATAGCACTATATTCTTGCTGCAGCTGATGTTAGAGGCACATGCAGATGGTTGTTAAATTACAGAATGTAAGAAACAGCTTGGAATTACATCATATAGGCATCATATTTGGAAGAGTTTTTAATGGTTATTAACCATGGATATTGGGCTGCAGCCTCAAAATAGAATTGCTTTAATTCTGGAATGAACATAATTTAGACAAAAAGCTCAAATGCGTAAACTATATTTGAATGCACTTTGGAATATAAAGAAGGTTAGTCTAAATACTTCCCCACAGAGCCTAAAAATTACATAAGGTCTTTTTGAAAGATTTGTTTCACTGAATCTTATTTAACTGGGTACATTTGGAAATAGATTTGTCTGCTGTTTGTATAGAAAAGGCCTTTTTTATATCAAAAATAAACATAAATAAATGAGGATTAACATGTAGATCTCTGAATGAGATGTCCAGCTCCTAAATGTTCAGCAAAGGAAATATTTACATCTACCGTATTCTAGTTAGAATCATGATTATGTACAAATATACAAATCTAGTAGGAATAAATATTGTTGCCAGACATGTTCTACTTATATTTTCTATAATTATAACCAGGAATCACCATAAGATTCAAGAATCTTTTTCAAAGGAGACTAAATTGAATAAATATTGCCCTTTGAATTTGGAGTATATGATAAAATGCAGTTATAGGTCTGGGAGAAAATTAGTATTTTAAGAGAATGTAAATGTCTGTTTCTTTGCTTTGAGGTGCAGTGCATACATTAAGAAATAACATTTTATGTTAAAGGTCAAGGTTTGTGTAAGGAGAGAAAGACAGACAGATTCTAGGATAAGTAATAGGACAGAGATAGAAGAAATGAGCTAGATCTTGGGATATGATGGGTATTGATAGATAATCCAAATTTCACAAATACTGCCATTGTCATTGCTATCTGAACTATAAGTAAAAATTTCTAAATTTGCATCTAAATATATAAAGTACTATGTGGAAATGTCATACAAATCTCTGTCCTTTGGGGAAAGGGGATGGAAAAATATCTTTCTGTAGACAGAAGTATTCATCTACCAAATTTGTATGCCACCATAATCAAAATGGTTGAGTAGAATTTCTATCACTTACTTTGCTTTCTAAGCAAGACAGAGCAACTGATGGCAATTAAAAAGAAAACCCTGGTCATGGTTCTTTGGCATTTAGACTTACCTGGATCAAATCTCCTATCCTTGAAACTGTAAAAATCTGTATAAGAAGATATCACAATGGGGACAATGGGGACCTAAAGGATAAAAGACAGTTGAAAAAAATAGAATGTTGGAAAAATACATTATGAGCTTTTTTTCCTCCCTTGTGACAGTTTTCTGCAGCCATAATTTTACAACAACTTTCACTAATTATCTCTAGATGTATGGACTTTCAGAATTCCCTGTGGGCATTGCTGACAGTTCTAGAAGTTGGAGTCCATACTATATATCTGGAAATTGTCTAGATAGGTAAAAATTAATTTATGCCTTCTCTGAACAGAATTATAAAACTTTAGAATGATAGTACTTGTAATTGATTAGGAATAGACATTTTAAGATCAACAAGTCAATAACTCTCCTGATTTCTCCATTTTCTATGGAAATTCTACTTCAAGTATTAGGTGAAATGGATGCTACTCCATGAAACTTACACTGTATGACAGCTTTCTTCAAACCACTGAGATCCTATTGGTTTAACTTACAAGCCCTGTAACTCCCAGTCAATATGGCAATGTTGAATGGGAATTATGAGAGACCATATCTGGAGGTCATTAGAATCATGAAACAAGCAAAAGAAATGCATTGGATGTTGAAATGCCACAAAATTTTTATAACATATTTCTGAATAATCAGATTTTATATATGTTGCCATGTATTTCAAGGCTGAGTATGCTTCAAAAATGATTAGGCAGAAATTATTTAGTCTTCGCACAAGTATGGCACCTCTCTGCTATTTATAAAAATAGCCTACATGAATCTGAAAAGAGCGTTACTTCAATGAAGAGAGAGATTACACTTGTGCAAGTTCCAAAGCAGGGGTGTCAAACTCATGACAACATGTTATCACGTGACATATCGCAACTTTTTTTCTTCCTCACTAAACTGGAGGTGGGCATGGCCAGTGCATGACACATCTGCACTGCGGGCCATGAGTTTGACACCCCTGCTCCAAAGCATTTTCCAAATAATCTTTGAAGTATGATCAGCCTAATATGTATGCTTCAGCAGTACCTGGATGTCTTCCTATGCTTGAGAGCTAAAGTCCATGTTAATAGTTGGAAGGGAGACCACTAAGAAAACCCAGGATTGTAAGTAAGATAGGCAAAGGAGAGAAGGCAAAGCTACGCCACTGTATTGATTCAAGATAAGTGCAACGTGTCATCAGGAATTAAGCTCCACCTGAAGACATCTTACTTTTATTTCTGCTCAAGTAAGCTTTAATCCATATATTGAAATGAAAAGAAGGCAAGAATGGAAACAAATTAATCTACAGTAATTTCATTTTACTCATATAAACTCGCAATTTCTCAAAGGTATTTCACTAATCACTTATAAATCTGAACTGTAGTATTTATGACAGCACTGACATCTATCATGGAAAATGAGAAAGAAAATGAGCTTGGACAAAGAGGCACTTCCAGAGTCAGATAAGAACCCATAGTTGGAGGCAAATAAAGAGGCTGAAAAGGAACCTTTCCCTAGTTTCTTAGGCAGTAAAGGAAAGGGTGAATTGTACTTTCAGACTTGTAAGTTTATTCAGTCAATTCAGCATTACATTAAAGTAGAATTAACTCATGTTTGTGATTCCTAGCTGGTTTACTCTGCAATGCTGAGTTAGAATTTCCCTCTTCCATAGAGCATCAACTTCATTATCAGAAACTTTTTACCTGAGCCTTTATAGCCAAGTGAAAGGCACCCCATTTGAAGGGAAGCATGGTGTCCTCTCGGTTCCTGGTGCCTTCTGGATAAACCCAGATCCTCAGCTAGGTTGGTGAACAGCAGGGGAAAACAAAAAGACCACTAATTACAATTTGCCATGTGCAGCCTATCTTCTGAAAACATTCTAGCCCTTACTCAGCTATTTTATTTAAATAATTCTACAACCCAGAAAACAAATGGCATACCCACTGCCCAGTCTGGCTCATTTCTCAATCTGCTACTTCCTATGCTAACTGCCCCAGGTTGAATTGGAAATGGTGGAGGAAAGGACTGGAAAAATGGGCTCAACTCCTAAGGAAGAACCTTTGAATGTTTAGATCCCAACAAAAAAGGAATAATATTGGAGACATTTGCTTTTAATGTCTAGTAGAGGCTCTCTGCAGCCTTCCTGTTGAATTCATAAAAGTTAGGAAATCTGGGAAGTCTGTTATATTACTCATATTTACTGTTTCTCAAAAATAGCTGGAGTTTTCCCCTTAACTCATCGTCTCATCCAGGAATAAACAACATGCTACTTATGAACAAATCACTCTCAATTGGTATCAGCAGTCTCTCTACCCAACTCATTTCTTAAACATTCTTTCAAAATAAGAAAGAGAAAACCATACGTTGCTAAGGACCTGCAAGGATATTAGAAATCATAAGGTGGGAGAGGGAAGGAACTCTCATCTTTTGGTAAAGGTAAACAGGTGTTTAACGAGGGACCATGGCTAGAGTGGCAGCCATTTTGGAAACAGACCAGTTTTCCAGAGGAGCCATTTTGTGATGCCCGACCTCAACCATTCATTTTTAAATTCTACATGAATGGTAGGTCTAAGGCTCTTATTCTAATTTTTCCTCATAATAGTAGATCTGTGATTCCAGAAAGGCACAGTCCAAGTGTAGTATGCTTAGATTGTCATTGCTTTCCTTGTTTGGTAAAGGTTGCATCAGTTAAAGGCCTGGGGATATTAGGAGGGATGGGAGGTAGAAAATCTCTTCCAGGTTTCCGGACACCCTGGTTTGGATGCTTTCTTGCCTCCATATTAGCAATCCCCAGCATTGCCCATTTGCTCATCTGAAATAAACTTTCCCACACATCCTATTCTATTCTTCTAAAGCACTAAATACCACCATCTGTCTTTTATTCAGATGGAGAAAGTATTTTTAGAACCAAAATTGAGATAATAGTGGTAGAACGGTGTCCTTCAAGTCAGTTGAGCTTCTGGTAACTACATGGACATATTTGTGTTATTTTTTGGGCATCAGGTATGAAAATGTTTTGCCAGTGCTACTTCTGGGACATTTTTCTAATTTTGCAGTCTAGTCAACTCTAGGATTTCATAGCAATCCATCATCCAAGACCTGCCTGTTGTATTTGTATTAAAATGAAAGATCCAGAATCACTACTCAGATATAATGAGATGTACTGATTTCTTCCATGTGTCGTCACTGAGGTGTAATATATTCAATGGCTAATTGTTTAAGATGACATATAAAAGAAGGGCGATGAAGAGACTAATTTTTTATAGTAAGATGGTAACATATCTTAGCTTTCTTCACATTTTCATTAATAGTATTGGAACTAAGCTGAGAATAATAGTGATGGGAAAAAATAGAGGAGGCAATCATTTCCAAAAGCTTCAGCATCCATATATCACTTTGTCCCTTCCAGTTAAGTGAGCAAGGTAGGTTCAAAGAACAATGGTCCTTTAACAAGGATACACCCACACACACAAAATACATAAAAGCATTCCTGATTTCAGGGCTCCTTTCTCTGCAGACAAAAGAGGTTTAAGATAATGAGCTCTTAGGAGCATTTGTTTTAATACATATAGAATGCAGGTTTTTAAAATCATTGTCTTATGGCTATCTTTCTCAAGCAGGTGTGTTGGACTTCAAACACCCATAAACCTTAGCAAGGCTTTCATTATAAGGGATTAAAGTCCAGCATCCACCCATTGAAGGTGAGTGGGGAAAATACTTGGAGAAAAGGAAGTTGCCATATACCACGTCAGATTATCTGTCCATCTAGTCAAGTCCAATCTTCTCTGGCTGGCAATGACTCTTCAAGATTTCAATCAGAAATTGACTTCTCACTTGCTCCTTCTAATTGTAAACACTAGAACTTCAGATCTTCTGTGAACAAAGTATATAGCGTTCACTTTGAAGAATAGTCCATACTAACAGCTGCAGCAATTTTCCAACAACTCTTGGAACACTCCCATTTTCTTGCCTCTCTCAAAATAAAATCATATCCCCAAATTGCTCTCTCTCTTACCTTCTCATGCTGCATCCTCTCTGCAAGGTGTCCTAAGGTGTCCCTTGCTTGATGCTTCTTCTTGCGATCAATGAAAGCTAAGTTGCATAACCAACCACAAAAGCCCAGAGGCCCCCAATATAGCAACTCTTTTTTGGTAATTGGTACACAGCGTTCTGGGATGATCTCTGCCATTGCTAGAGAGAAAGAAAAGAAGGAAAAGAGGAAGGAAGGAAGGAAGGAATTAGAATGTCATGGCTCAAATAATCTGAACGACCAGATTATTTTATTATTTCCTAATATATCTCCCAAATCAATCTTCTAGGCAATTTTGAGTTTGGGAAGAGAGGAAACCAAAATCATTCTGTCTGGGTTTAAAAACTGGTAAACAATAATTTGATTTGTTTTACTTGTATGAACTCAGTCATTGTAGTTTATGAAATATATATTAAACAAACAAATTGGTAAGTGGTGCAAAACTTTGAAAAATTGGATGAGTTTTGAGATAAACAGTAGATTGTGAGACTGGTGAATTAACCCTTTTTGTAATGCCTTAATAGAATTTTTTTTCCTCTTTTTTCCCATTCAGGTCCTTATTTATCTCCATCTATCTCCTTTTTCTTTCTCTTTCCTCTATTTCGCTCCTACTTTTTGGCTATATCGATTGAAAAGAGAGAAGACAATATAGATGTGTGCAGATAGTCCTTGACTCATGAGTCTGTCTGTATGGTTAAATGACTGTGCAGATCATTAAGTGAAACATGGATTGTTTTACAGGACCTGGACCTTCCAAAGTCTCCCCCATCCCCATGCTTTACTTCCCACCCCTCAGGGTTCCCATAGGTCTTGAGCCAGTGGTGTGGGATTCAAGTAATTTAACAACTAGTTCTCTGCCTGGATCCTGGGCCCTATGCTGCAATGTAGAAAGAGGAAATGGAGCAGCCAGTGCAAGGGAAGGAGAAGACCTCTTTCTTCTCCCTGCTCCTCCTGCTTCTCTAGTGCCAGCTGTTCCATTTCCCATTTCTCCATTGCAGTGCAACGCTGTGGTGTGGAGCTTGCCCACCCACCATTGCCCAGATGCCCCCACTTCCCCATAATATTTCTTTGCTAACCTGATTTCCAGCTCCATCATGGTTCTCTGTCACATTTCTCTCACCTTCATATGCAGGTAAACAAAAGTTTGTGGGATTAAAAAAAAAGTTCAATCAATCCATTCCAACTTCGCCAGATCTTTTTCTTCTTGTGAGAAATTGAAATTGATCGATTGAACTTTTTTTCAGGTTTGCAAAGAAATGCTTGGGAGAAGCAAGGGCATCTGGGCACCATGCGCTAAAATGGGCCCATCTCTCTCCAGCAGTTGCCCAGGCCCACTGAAGGGAAGGCCAGCATCTACTGGCACTTTAATGCACATTCCATCTACTGGCACTTAAACGTATTCCAGCTTTGACTGGGAAGGAGCAGCCAGCATGGGCACTGCAGGCAGGATGCCCACTCACTTCCTCAATCCTCTGGCCCTTTGCCAGCACTTTGGCCCTGGACTTCTGCCTTATATGCAGGCCCCACCCCCGCAGCCTCTGTAAAATAAGACTTCCCCCCAAAATAAGACCTAATGGATGTTTTCAAAAGACCTGGTCTTATTTTTGGGGAAACACGGTAGTTTTTGCCTGAATAACCTGATCAAAAGCATTTGGTTTCCATCACTCCTTTCTTGGACTTTTGGGGAGGGTTCCCTCCCTCAGTCTGGAAGGACATTGAACAAAAATCAGGTGTATTCCGAAAAACACAGATTTATCATAACAGGTTCACCGAACTCAACAAAAAATTAGATATCGCTTCTACTGAACTGGTAGAAACCAGTTGACTCCTACCACTGTGTTGTGCTTTTCCCCCCACTGGGGTCCTGCAGGCCTTTCCCCATTCCCATAGGAGAGAACAGCCACAAGAAACAGTTGTCATGCCAAAATGGCAGCCACTTCCAGGATGCAGCTGTCTAATTTAGGGATGGAATGGTCTACTCTTCTTTCTTAATATGGACTTGTACCGTACTGTGCAGAGCTCTGAAGCTTTCTGCAGTGCTGCACAGAGTGTATTAGGGAAGCACTGTTTTGCCCCTGGGCTGGGTGGTTGCATTGCAGAAGCAGCCACTATTTTCAGATCAGTCATAATTCCTTGTGGCAGCTCAGAAAATGTTGACCACTTCTGGGATGCTGCCACACAGCACAAAGACAAAATGGGATAAAGTGACCTGCCATTCTTCCCTAACATGAAATCGACAGCCCCTGTTCTTTTTATTTTCAAAAAGTGCACAGTGGAGGAGGGGAGGAGCGTATGACGACCTGCAGGATGGAAAGCATGCCCAAGGCTCATGAGGACCAGTGGTAGAAAAAAGTAGGCCCAAGATCTGTGGGGACTCAATAGGGTGGGATGGGGGCGTTGAGATAAACAGGGGTCCACTGCAGTGTCCCTGTTGACAGTTGTAAAGATGAATGACTGCAGAGATGCTCCAGCTTCCATTACTTCAAAAATGGGATTGCAAGTAGCTTTTGGACAGCTCTGTCATAACTTTGAAAGGTTACTAAGTAAACAGATATAGGGCTGCCTGTAATGGCATGTTTCTAAGTGCAACATAATGGTTGTTCTATGCAAATGGAGTCAATATTAAGTGGGCTACCTTATTTTACAGATAATCAGTTTTAATCAGTAATTTTTCAGAATGTTTTTTCATGGTCTTGCCTTGAACAGTGTATGGCTTTCACTAGGTAAATACAACATAGAATGTGATACATGCATACATTTATGGGAATGGCTGGGTGAAGGAATTGCGTCAGTTGAAATTACTAAACTTAAATTAATTAGGTGAGGGACATTGCATGTGGTCTTTGCCTGTCTTTGCTCTTTCTTTTCTATCTACTTTGGAAGTGAGTATTATACAATGCTGAAAAACCACAGACGCATCAAGGTGTGCATTTATATACAAAGAAATTGCTTGTTATTTTGTTTAGGGATCAATAGAATTCCAGTAGAAAGTTCATACATAGTAGTAATTATTTACAAATTTTGGATTCTTAATTTCTAACAGCATCCAGCCACATGCATTTTTACCTCGAGTTATATTGTATAATTTGCCAAGTATATACTTATAAAAAAATAGATCAAACAGGCATATCTTTTGTCAATAATTTCCATCTGCACAAACCTTTTGCAATTTTATCTGGATGCATCAAAATATTGCAAAACTCAGATTTATGAATGTTTACTTTAGTTGGAGAAACATCTCTTTAAAACTGGAAGCTTCTCTTTAGATTCATCCTGTGCTTTTATCTTGCTTTATATCCATGGGGAAAGGAGATTGAGAGGAGAATATAAATAAATGTCATTAATAACATTCAAATCATTTGGAATTTAATTCAAGCACTCATATCACATTCTAGATGTGATAGCCTAGCCACGTACCGAGAAGATCAAAATTTGTCTGATGGTTGCAAACAATTACATATGACTGCTTCATATTCAAATTCTCAGAGCCCTGCATAGTGAATGTGATGTTGTAGATATATTTGAGTGGACGAATGTAGGAGCACAGTAATCTGTAAAGAGCAAAACACAAAAATATAGTTTAGGGCAAGGTTCTCCAAAGTAATCAATATTGATCACCCACCCTCCAAGAATCAAAAGGACTATCCATTATTGCTGTTGTTACCATTATTATTATTCATCCTTAAAGTAGTATTTATTTCATCATTTTCATATAAAAATGTGTGAGAGTTGATCAACTAAAGAATTTGGGGATGTATGGTTTAGAGCAGGGGTGTCAAACTCAAGGCCTGGGGTGCCTTAGAGCAGGGGTGTCAAACTCCAGCCCACGGGGTGCTTAGATCTGGCCCATGGGGCGACCTTGGAAACAGTGAAGGAATGGCCTGCAGTGTCTCTGCCAGAAAAAACAGAGCTGGGGAGGGTTGTGTGTGACCCTCCTGAGCTCCATTTTCACTGGCAGAGGGTTATAGGAGACCATTGCAGCCCAAAACGAAGCTTAGGAGCCCGTTTTTACTGGCAGAGGGCTTGGGCCATCACAGGCGCTCTTGACACAAGTGACATCGAGCTGGCCTCGCCCACCCTGGCCAGGCCACCACGGCCCCCAAAGGTCAAAGACAACCCTGATGCGGTCCTCAATGAAATTGAGTTTGACTCCCCTGATTTAGAGAACAAAGAACCACTTCAATTTTTCCTTTCCTTTTCCATCTGCAGCTCATTTTATCAGATGCATAATATACTGAAATGGTACATGGGAATGATCTTGGCAGGGTTGGGAGAGATGTTGCCCAGGGAATGACCTTGGAGTTGTAGGAGATGTTGCCCAGCCATAGCTGTTTAATGGTCAAGGAAAAGTCAGAAAGCATCCTCTTTAATTTGTGAGGTTGAAAAAAGAGATGGTAGATTTGTACTTTTATACTTGCAAGATTCTGCTAATGTAGCCTTGCAATAAAGTAGAATTTAGCTCATGTGATCTGTTTTCCCTCTAGCCTACTTGGGAAGGCTAACAAGGAGGACTAAAACTGGGATGTGATGATAGTGGGAACCACCCAAAATCACTTATATGATATGGGCAGTGTAAACATAGTAAAACTAATTATTTTAAAAAAGTGTGTGGTGGGGGAGAGGGAGGGATGGAAAGATAGGTTGATTATGAACATGAATATTAAACATGAGACAAATTAAAACTATTTCATTAATTAATAATTATAACATGTTAAAACCATTTGCATTTGTTGACATCTTTTGAAATTGCTTGAAATTCTTAAAGTATCTTCAATAATTTTTTATTGCTTGTTGCTAAAATTCTTTTTTTTTTTTTCAAAATGTCACTTTATGATTTGCGGTGGAGTGTGCTGATAGATTGAAATGTTCTGATATTTATCCTTGTTTTGAGTCCTGATGTCAAACTTGTTCCTATTAATACTTTTTTGCAGAATATATGTCCAATGTATTCTATGTAAAATTCAGAAGGCATTGTTGGCAGATGATGGCATACATCATATTTTCTTTTTGTATCTGTTGGGGCCCATGATGATGCTCTTAGTATACATGGGGACATATCAAAGAAGGTTATCTACTTGCGGGATCTGGTTACCATATTGGCATCATTATCTTTTTTCTTGTTGATTTTGAAAAAAAATTTTTTTAGGTTAGATAGTTATATGCAAGTATGGGCTTGGCACTTAGTGTTTGAAAAAATGCCATGTCATTGTACAGTATGGGTGGTAACCCAGTGGTGGAATCCAACCAATTTTGCTACCAGTTCAGTGTGCTCACGCTTTGAACTGTTGATGATAACCTCTAGTGTTTTGGTTCTAATATTCTCTTTCTGTGGTCGGTCCTTTAATAGATCCTCCTGAAAATTGATCTGGCTCTATTGATTTATCCATTGATCTGGCTGGTGACCAATTTAAGATGTACATCAATTGCATTACTTTATGTATTTGAGTAAGTGAGCTGTAGTTTACAAAAGTGTATGTCTCTTAATAACATTATTCAGAAAAATTGCTATCAACCTCTTGATATTTTGCCATTCTAGACTAACATAGCTGTCATCCTTTAATGTTTACTTATGTTATAGAAATGTTATATGGCTATATATATATTTTCTGTTAATTTTTTACTCTTATATCATTGTAAAAGAAAAGCCCTTTCTCATTCCCTTGTTTTATTTATGACCATCTTGGGTTTTAGAAAAATGCAAGTATGCATCCATATTTCTTCCAACCTGTTCCTCTGTCCTTGACTTCCCTCCCTGATTTTCCATTATTATTTCTATGCCTCCTCAACATTACTGGCTCTTTCTCCCACCGCTGAAGAGATTAAAATCTCTCCTACAAAGCTCACCTAAGATTAACCTATATCTGACCACAAGCATACAATGTTTAAACTTTTTGCTCTTTACAAAAGTACTTTTGTACTTTTATCACAGTTAGTACTGTGTCTAACACAGTTTTAATCATTGTTAATTACTCAATCTCCTGATCATTAAATTGCATCGAGTCTTTTTATCATTGCTCCTATGATTTCTTCTCCTTTCTATATTGTCTGATTGATTTTAAAAAAGCATCTGTATGCAGGAAATGTATAAAAAAACTGCATCATGTGGTGATGATGAGATGTAGCAAATTAACTCATCTTACAGGGTTGTCATTATGGGGAAAACAGGAGGAGGAAGTAGTATTATATGTTTGCTGCTTTGAGTTACTTTAAAGCAGGGGTTGGGAACCTATGGCTCACGAGCCAGATATGGCTCTTTTGAACATTTCATCTGGCTCGCGGAGAAAAGCTCACCCCCACCATTCCCCCCCACCATTCCCCTCATCAAATGGAATTTGAT
>JANHFJ010004533.1:9587-27856 GCA_032468195.1 Cerberus rynchops | reverse complement strand
GGCTGCATCAGGGTTGTGTTTGACCTCAGGGGGAGTGTTTGGGGCGGCATGGCCAGGTATCAGGGGCACCTGTGGTGGCTCGAGTATTCTGCCATTGAAAACAGGCTCTGAAGTTCCGTTTTTGGCCGCAACGGCCTCCTGCAACCCTCTGCCAGTGAAAACGGAGCTCAGGAGGTTTGTGAGCAGCCCTCCTGAGCTCCGTTTTCACTGCAGAGGCACCACAGGCTGGTCCTTCACTGTTTCCGGAGCAGCTGTGTAGGCCAGATCTAAGCACCCAGTGGGCCGGATCCAGCCCACAGGCCTTGCGTTTGATACTCCTGTCCTAGATCCTCTCCCTGGATCCTTCTGGTTGGAAATCTTTAATAGACAGGGTCCATAACCTACCGTCCTTGATCAGGCAGGACGGGTTGATGTAATGGAGAAAACACAGTTCCACAGGTAACCTGGCCCCCTGCTATGTAGTCATTTTGCACACCTCCGATCAGATTCGGCAGCTCTGGAGAAGACTTCATCTGTCCCGTGATTTGTAACCGGCAACCAGGACTGAATGCCATGTTTTCGTTTTCTGTTTTGATTCAATCGGCAGCTGGCGAAGCGCTATGGAAACATCTACACAATATGGTCGGGGCACATGGCGATAGTGATTTTCTCTGGATTTCAGGCAGTCAAAGAAGCCCTCATTCAAACCGAAGACTTTGCTGAGCGACAAATGACTCCTTTTTTTAAGGAGGCCTTTAAAAACAAGGGTAGGTTTTCATGAAGGTTAAGGGGTAATTTTTTTTCTGGTGAAAAAGAGAATTCTGTTCTCTCGTCTGTTTTCTCTGCCTCTGTTCAATATCAAACATGAGATTTTGGAACAGAAACCCATCTTATTCTGGCAGTCTCATTTGTACCAGTGGAACAGGCAGAAGCTGATTTGGCATCAGGGATCCTGTTTTGTTTTTTATTTTTCTGAAAAAAGGGGATCTCCAAGATGGCCAAGTAGAATTTGCATGAAAATACACTTCATCTAAGCCAGGGTTTCTCAACCTTAGCGACTTTAAGATGTTTGGACTTCAACTCCCAAAATTCCCCAGCCGGCTTTTTAAAGTCACCAAGGTTGAGAAACACTGCAATAGAATAAGGGTCCCCAAACTCTTCACCTTGTCAACGTCTTCTTAAACTTTTAGATTGTCCATTGATTCCCAAAATTTATTATATGAAAATAACTTAATAAATTTTACTTTAACTAATAGTACTATGAATAGTAATAACAACAACCCTGACCTTTTGTATAGTTCCTTTGATCTTTGGGAGTCAGTATTGCCCACTCTGGAGAATCCTGCTAATGAACATTGGCAGTTCTGACTGTCTCAGTATAGCTTTATCAATCTACTTATAGCCAGCATTTTAGATCCTCCATTTTTTAACTGAGCCACAGAGTCAATACCACAAGTTAGTATTTGCATGACATCTAAAGTCTTGTCTGGGATCAAAATGATGTGGCTAGGTTATAGTTTTTAATTATTTTAAGATAAATGTTTCACAAGCATAATTTTTAATGTACTGTATATTTATATGAAATGAAGTTGAATCTGGTAAAGCAAAGAAATAAAGTTAGATTGTATAAAAGAAAGTGTGTGGGTGTTCACTCACCAGTGCTGAGTCATATGTAAAACTATTTCTAGTGATCCAGAATTTAATAAAATGGTATCTCAACATACCCTGAAATTCAGACTAAATAATTAGATGGTGTTACAGGTCATGACATAATAAACGGTACCCTCTCTATATATGTGTATAGTATCATTATAAAAATGCGTAAGACCTCTGGAAGGGAGGTCTTTTCTCTAAAGAAATATGAAGGTAGCTAGATAAGAGAATTTGAAATATTGTATTGTAGGACCATTCCTCAAGTAATAGGACATTTTAGACGTAGCATATATTTTATTGTAAAGAAATAGGATTGGAAGGCCATAGTAAAACATGTGCAGTGAGACTCCTTCCATGTTTTTATTGCTACCTAACTGCAGTCTTTCCAGTTGTACCTCCTTTGCTAGTTCCTTTTTTTTCTTCTTCAGATCCTACATAATAAGATATGATTATTAGCCAGGAGCCATTAACCATGAAAGGTTATCTTCATATCTTGCCTGGTCATAGTAATACAAAGTAACATTATGTTATGTATTGTTTTTCAAAATTTATATTGGATTGAGAGAAGCACATAATTTCATAATTAAGATTTATTTATGTGTTAAATTTGTGTCTTTTGGAGTCATATGAGGTGGGAAGTCATTAACTATTGCACAAGTATGGTTTGGAATGAATGATTGTGAAATTGCTGTTAATGGTATGAGCTCGACCACCATTCTTGAAATAAAAAAAAGTGTTTCAAGTAAAATGATTTTTTTTCCAGTCAGGAAATCATGAAGTATTTACTTATTTGATATAGAAAACCAGATACTTTGGTTTAAGCGTTCAAAATGTGTTCAAATCCCCAGTGTGATACGTGTTTTCGGGGCAAATGCTTACATCATGTGAAAGATGGATATGTAGCAAGCCACATTATGCCCTGTAGGATTTTCAGCACTTTTGATTGTGAGCCCAGATAGATGTGCTGAGTCTTGCTGAAATTATTCTAAAAGATCATGCATTATTTAGTTCATTTGCGGTCAGAGCCAAGAGGTAAAGCCTTGAGCCGTTTTTCTAGAACATTGTTCTTCAGCCTGATAAAAATGGATTTGGAGCAGACGAGGAACAGAGAGGAGGAAACGTGTTCAGTAACCGTTTTCACATCGGAAAGAGCACAATCACGGCACTTCCTTAACAATGCCCAGCCCTGTTCATCCCTTCTTGGAATCGGCGTCCTAGTTTTTCGGCTACCTCTTCTAAACTAGAGCTTTGTCTACAGCCCTCTGCTGCTTTTCTAAGCATATCATTTTTATCAGGACAAAGTCCACCAAATGGTTTTGCCCGGAACTATGGGGGGCGGGGGGAGGCATCTGTGTGCCATTGCAAAAGACACACGCTATTGAAACCGACTCCAAGAACAGCCGCATCTGAAATTCAATGAGAGCTACCTTCCAGTTTCTGTCACTGGAGGCAATACGGCGCTGGGGAAAAAAAAGCGGTGTATACCCTGTCCCAATTAACCCGGTACGCCATTTGCGCAATATACTACTCCAGTTCGTTTTCTACGCAGGAGAAAGGAGGTGCTAGTCTTTGTGAATCCGATGCTGCACTGCGGCGCTGCTTCCCGTCAACCAACCTCTCTTCCTCCCCCTCCTTTTCCCTGGACCAACCTCCTTTATTCGTTGTGATTGGCTACTCCGACAAAGTCTCAGCCGACGATTGGAAGCCGGCTTGTTGAGGAGGGTTTAGCTGCACGCTGTGTAATAAAGTTAGTGGGGCTGTCTCAGTAGGCATTAGAAGCGGCGGAGAGTTGGTACGATCTCTATGGAGGTGACGGAAAGAAGTGCTTGGTAGCTGCTGTGGTGATTCAGAGATCCGTCCTGCCGTTCGTTCTCTCCCCCTTCCCTTTCCCAGCCCCGATCCCCGGCTCCCTCTCCCCCTCCCTTCTCTCGCCTCTTCCCAGCCCTCGCCGCCGGTCCTGGGGACGCTGACGAGGCTGTAGGGAAGGTGAGGAAATGACCGTCGTTGGCTAAGATGATAATGGGGGGGGGAAAGTCGACGGGGCCAGTACTGCTTGGACTTGGGAGTATCTGAGGCGGGGGTCGAGCGAAGGCGGCTAAGGAAGAATCGGCTGCTGGTATGCAAAATGGCGGCTACCTAAAACCGCCGCCATCTTGTTCGTTTGCAATCTCGGTCTTGCACGTTTGCCGAACAACAAAATGGCGGCCGGCACCGGTCTTCGCCCAGCCGGTGTCTGAGGGGAGAAAGAGGCGGCCGATTTTGAGTGAAGGTCGTGACTGTGGCGCAATCGAGTCCGCAGCCTTTTAGCCCTCCACGCGGCTCGATGGATAGAGAATATACTATTTCTCGCCCGTGGCTCCGGTTATTCCATAGGAAAGAAAGAAAGAACTGTATTTAGTCTCTCAGTTGGAATAGTTCTATCAATCTCGGGTCCCCCGCTCTGCCCTCGCGCCGGAAATGTTGAAACTGCCCCATCTCCGTTGCTGGGGCTGAATAGCCGGCAACTGCGGATCGGGCTGTGAATCGAGAACAAAGGCCGGGCCTATTTGCCGGGGTTGCGCCTGAGCCTGGAGTCGGGCGGTGCCCAGCGCGGGTAGGAAGGGATCGAGGATGACCTGTGCAAGATGCTTGAAGGCGGCTACAGTTTATTCCGAGGGATTAAATAGAAGGGTTTTCTGGATTTTATAGTTGGGCTTCGCCACGCCATCTCTCCCTCACCTTGCCGGCGTATTTTTAAGGCTAGGTCGGTGGCGGGAATAAGAAACCTTGGAGGTTGCAGATGGTGGCGGGCCTCGGTGGGATTGGACGCCTTGTGTTTTGGTTTACTTCGAAGTCGTCTTAAAGTAAGCAGAGCTGCAATTTAAGTTGGACACAAATAGGGATCCTTCCTGGAAAAATGTGTTTGTGTGTTGCCCTTTCAGGAATCCTGACTTAACACATATTTATTAGAGTGTATGGCAAGTTACCGGTATTGGGTTGAACTTGTCAACTTACCTATGTTTATCAGGTTTATAAGCACATGTCATGTTGGGCAGTAAAATGTTGCATGGTGGTGTTTTTTTTTAAAGTATGGGATAGTAAGACTGTTTAGATTTTGCTTATTCACAGCATTTGTTGTGAAATATTTAAAATGTATATAATATGTACAACTTAATGGATCTATGTATGTGGAATCAGCAAGAGACACGGTTGACTTGAGATGCAGATGAGGAAAAAACTTGGGCTCTGATGCCAAGTAAAATTCTCAGAAATTCCAGAATGGCAAACTATAAGATTCTAGGAAATGATGATTATTTAGACTCTGAATAATACCAAAATCTTTGGGAAACTATTTTTGTTTAAATCGTGTGTGTGTGTGTGTGTGTGTGTGTGTGTGTGTGTGTGTGTGTGTGTGTGTGTGTGTGTGTGTGTGTGTTATTATTGGAACCTTAATCAAAAACTTACATTGTTAACTCTTGCCTTTTAGGTTTTGTTTTTCCCTATCCTGTCAATTTATTATTCTTTGGAAGATTCTTCATTGCCAAGCCGCCAAAGTGGAGAGTGCGATTGCAGAAGGGGGTGCTTCTCGTTTCAGGTAAGTAAATCTTTTTGACAGTGAAATAGATGGGAACACAAAGCATTTTTGTCTGAAGAAAAATGTATTAGCCTTTTAAGGTTTTTTTTCCTTTTTTTGCAGTTAGTCTCAACTAATGAAATTAAATACATGGCTTACCACATGTATTCCAGTAACACAGTTTTCTAAGTTTTACAGACCATATATTAAAAGGCAACAAAGTTATTGTGTATGTGTTGTGTTTATAGAGACCTTAAGAATTAGGATAATACTTCACCTGGTTTTAGCTTCATATAAAGAATATTAGTTGATTCAGATATGATCAGGTTACTAGAAAATGCTAACCTGTGCAGAAGGAAAAATTAATTATCCAAGGAAATTCTGTTCACAAATCAAGTTGTTTACAAAACAATTCTGCTTAAACTACAGAATTTTGGTTCCTGCATACAAAACAAAAATTCTTTAGCAGTTATTCTTTTATTTATAGTGCTTCTTCAGGCGGAGGAGGAGGTAGGGGTGCGCTTCAGCACTATCCCAAGACTGCCGGCAACAGGTATGTTGCATGCTAACTGCAGTCCTATATTGGCTGTTACATGGATTTGTGATGCATTGTTTAATTTGTAAAGTTAAATTCCATTGTAAATAAATGTAAATTGAAAGTCTATATGAAGCCAATCGGTGTTTTGCTCTGTTAACTACTTCATGTCAACAACTTTAAATACTAAATTTAACTACTTCATGTTTAACTACTTCATGTTTAACAACTTTAAATACTAAATTTAAAGTTTTTGTCTGGTACTTGTTTACCTCTAATGGGGCATGCATGAAAGCATGCAGAATATGCCAATAGAATGAAATCCGAAGCATTCTGAGTATTCCTCAATAGGGAATATTTGAATTCAAAACAGCTTCCTTATTTCTGAATTAGCACTGCAAGTATAAATGGCTGGTAATCCATTCTGAATCCTATTTACCATCTTAAACTCCAGGAAGGCAGCAGTCATTGCCTAATATAATTTCTGATGCAGACACAAATGGTCTGAGAGCCAGAGCATCCTATACAAGCAATCAGATTACTCTGAATGTTGGGACAACTGCTGGTTGACTAGAGAGAATTCAGGCAGATCAAAAAAATTCAGCAGAAACAGGTTGGCATTGAGGAAGATTAGTTGTTTTAGCAAATCAGCATTTGAGATAGATTATAGGATGTCCTATCCTAAAAGGCTTTACATGAAATTTTGGCTGGAGGACACGAGATACATGTTGCCTAGTCTGAGTAGATCTGCATACTAGCCATCCAAACATCTGCCACAAAAGCAGTATTGAATGTTGCATTTTGTACTTGAAGTAAGAGTCAACAAGTGTCCTCCTTATGCTTTACAGGCCTGTAATTTTTCTTCCCCACTCCCAGTGTGCCAAGGAAAACCCAGGGCTAGAATCAAGCTCTTAGCTGGTATTGTTAGAAATGCTTTTGCTAAATATTTCAGTGCACTCCTTGGCTGTGCCTAGCGTCTTCCTTCTGAGTCCTCACAATAATGAGAAACTCTTTACCTTTGGAGGTTACTGACAATTACCTTCTTTGTCTAGCATTAGTAGAAAGACTGCAGGCAGGGATGATGCCTGCTTTCAATATGCTTTGCCTTCTTTTGAATCAAATTTATCCTGCTGTTTAGGCATAAGAAAACAAATGGAACACTATTTAGAGAATGAGGTGGAAGGAAGATTGCTTATACAGGCAATAGTATCTGTAATTCAGTTCTTAATGTGGATTAATCAATAAATACAAATTATACTTGTTTTCCACAAAGTATAAATCCATAGATCTTTGAACATGTAATTAACTATCTTCCCCAGCCTCTTTGATTTGACCCAAGCAGTGAAAGAGATGGAATCTCTGGACCCAAATTCCCCATAGTTTAGAGGATTAGAAATACAAATTGTGGAATATTTGAATACTCAAGGAGAATTTATTCCATTCTGTTTCAAATTTAGAATAAAATCCCATAAACATGAAATGGTCATTCCATAAATGGAATGCTCCAAGCTTGCAATGTTTTAGTTGCTTTAACTCCTTCTTAAGTATTTTTTATTTCATTATGTTTGACATGGTATGGCTCTTCTATGCTGAGAATTTTTAGCTGTAACTGCTCCTGTAAGATAATTCTTCAAATGAGTTCAAAATTTGATTGATGATTTGATTTGATTATTAAATAAGTATAAAAAATTCAGGTTATAGTACTGAAATTTCAGACTTTCTTGAGTGTCCCAATTTGAAACAAGTTTAAAATTGAGCCTATTGTTTCCAAATTATATGGGAATACACTAGGCTTTAATGAATTAATGTTCTGTTTCTAAAAGCGAGTTCCTGGGGAAAACCCCAGGGCAAAACGCTCAGAAATGGATTCCTTCACGAAGCACTAGACGAGATGACGACTCCGCAAATGACAAAGAACGACATGATGCAATCTTCAGGAAAGTAAGAGGGTAAGTTTTGAGGTAAAAATTTAATTGTCAGTGTAATTTTATAATCCAAGATGTGATTCATATCTAAGACACAGAATGTATACTTGTTTTCCCAGTCATTTATTTCCAATTGAGATTTTCCTAGTTGCAAAGCCACAGTTTTCTGAAGATGTTCTTAAATTCTCTTTGAACATAGAATCTAAGGAGCCTGCATGGTATAGAGTCAAGGTGGGTTGGATATGGAGGACACATGTTCAAATCCTCTCTTAGCCATGGAAATACGGTGGTGACTTTGGACCAATCACCCTATCTATCTAAAAATATGGAGATAAATTGAAAGGATTAATAAATAATGTGAGGGGTTTTTGTTTGTTTTGTTTTTTGCTTAGATCCAGTTCATTAGACTAGTAACTAAATCAGCCCACATTGGGTTGCTTGTGTGGTCTTAAGAACACTTGATGATAGTTCTTAAACTTGTGATTCCAGGCAGAAGCAAAAAAAAACCAAAACATTTATTTAGTTTCTGCTGTGTCTGTTTATTTGGTAGATTGTTTTTATGTTGAGCTAGCATAATCTAGGCCAGGAGGAAGGAATTACTGATTGACTAAATGTTGTTGAATTATAGTTCTCAGAATTCATCACTGTTCTGATAGATCCACTGGACTATTAACACCAATGTCCACAATATCATTTTGCTTGTGTTTCCTGAATGCTTTGAATCTAGGGTCAAGACTTTGCATTTTTACTCTGCCCTGCATTCCCTTGCATTCCCTCTGCCCTTCCCTTCCCTTTTCACTTTGTATTTCACACCCATTGTTTCTTCTGAGTCCTGATTTTTATGACATTACCTATTTTATATCACACTTTAGTCATTCTATCTCTGTTATATTACTCTCCATCCATTCCCCCCTTTTTGTAATAGCTGTAATTCAGCTCTTAATGTCTTGGTTTTATTAGAAGGCTGCTCGTACTAGGCATTTCCTATCTTAATATCTTGCTTTATTTATTTATCACCTCCTTCCCCCTTGAATTCTCCACTTCTCATCTCAGCTTTCTTTTTTTTTTCCTTTGTTTTTATTTCAGTATCCTTGTTTCTTAGTTTTCCTGTTTTTTTAGCCTGTACCTAGAGTGTTGCTTTATTGCCAAATCAGCACTTACAATTCAGGCTTTCAAAGTATCTAGTCTATAATCTATATTGATTTTGAGCAACCAGTTACATTTAGTGTAAGACTTAATTTCCAACAGATTAAAATTGAAAACTGCTTGCAATTTAAGACTAATACTAGCAAAAAGGTTTTATAAGTTAAACCGCAGTAAACAAGTCAAATCTTAACTTAAGAAAATCCTTGATTTGTTTTCTTTCCTTTAGCATACTAAATAAGCTTACTCCTGAAAAGTTTGACAAGCTATGCCTTGAGCTCCTCAATGTGGGTGTAGAGTCTAAACTCATCCTAAAGGGGATCATACTGCTGGTAAGATAACATACATTTATTAGAAAAATGCTGTTTAATAAAATTTATATTATGGATGACATATAATTGTTCAATTGTTAAAATGTACAGCTTGCAGGTTGTTTACTTACAGTGAATATGGATATTATAGGAGTTGTGTTATAGAACAGAACAACTTGGAGACTGAATTACTCTCAAATGATCCACTGTCTTACTAGTAAAGGTAGAAACTTTTAAGTGCAAGAGAATACTGTCTTGTAACAAATAATATGGTTCTGATGTGGCTGGAGGGAAAATACTAAGATGGTGTATTTCATGGAAATGCAGCTTATCTACCACTATTGTGTCTGTTAAAATACATTAGATTTTGTTTATTGGACATTGATACCTTGTAGATTAATGAAATTGTTCTGTTACTTAATTATTTAGAGGAAAAGCTAGGTAGGGAATCTTAACTGCAGCAAGTTTTTTGTACTGCATAGTTGTCATCGCGAATTTCTGAAACATCAATAAAACTGCATAGGATTAGCTAGGATCATTTTAAAGTGCCGGTTTTAAATATTAAACAAACTTCCATATAATTTATGAAGTCTCTGCTCTTAGATCGTAGACAAAGCCCTTGAAGAGCCAAAATATAGCTCGCTATATGCTCAACTATGTCTGCGACTGGCAGAAGATGCACCCAACTTTGATGGCCCATCCGCAGAGAGTCATCCAGGACAGAAGCAAAGCACAGTGAGTATAATTTTCTTTTGGACTAAATCTGTTATGAGAATTGGTATTTTAAAAAGACAAAACATTAAAATGTTGCATTTTAAATCCTAGACATTCAGACGCCTCTTAATTTCTAAACTTCAAGATGAATTTGAAAACCGAACCAGAAATGTTGATAGTGAGTTTTCAAAATACTGTAATTTCTTTGATTTGCTTGTTTTTTGTCATAAACGTGGAACAATATCTAAAACCTCCCTATCTCTATTTTTAGTCTATGATAAGCAAGATGGCCCCCTCCTCCCAGAGGAGGAGGAACAGAGAGCTATTGCTAAGATCAAGATGCTGGGAAACATCAAATTCATTGGAGAACTTGGCAAGCTTGATCTTATTCATGAATCTATCCTTCATAAGTGCATCAAAACAGTAAGTGTTTTTTTATCTTTACTATGTAACCTCACCTTGTTATGCTTTGGAAAAAAAAAAACTGGTATCTGCTAGTGACTACATGGTGGAAAAAACAGTTAGCAATAAATTTCCTAAAATAAAAATTGTTCTTCCTTTTTTTACACATTGGCTAACACCTTAAGGAAAACCTGTTAGATCTGCTTAAGAAATCTGGACAAGTTATAGAAAAATCTAGCTCATGTTATCACTAGTGTAAAGCATGTGGTTTGATTTCTTATGAAAATGTTGCTAATCAAAAGTATCAATTGTGTTGATGTTCTTTTTGAGGAAGCCTTAACATTTTCCAGTAGTTTATAGATCTAATGTTGACTCTACTTTTGAATACATAAAACACTAGGCTGAAAGGAAATTAAGTAGCTTGTTTAGCCATAGCATGTTAAGTGTAAATAGCATTTGTTTTGCTACTTGGATGTATGGTTTAATGTTTTTGAATAGTGGTTTTATTGATATACAGCTTGTAAAAGTAAGTTGTAAAATGACAGTAAAATATTTCTTTAAAAAAATGATTGTATTGTTTCAAATTACCCAGCTTTTGGAAAAGAAGAAGAGAGTCCAACTCAAGGATATGGGGGAGGATTTGGAGTGCCTCTGTCAGATAATGAGGACAGTAGGACCTAGACTAGACCATGCAAAAGCCAAGGTAAGCATCATTAGAATTACATACATGTATATTTCTGTATTTATACTATTAGTATTCATCTTTCTAAGATAGGCTGTTGTAGATAAAATATTGTACTTAACTTTTACTTAGCAAATAAAAATAACTCATGCATATTAATAAGTTTGTTCTTTTTTATATTTTACCAGCTTGCCAAATTTAATGAATTTCTTTCTCTATAGTCCTTAATGGATCAGTACTTTGCCCGTATGCGCTCCTTGATGATGTGTAAGGAATTGCCGGCAAGGATTCGTTTCCTGCTGCAGGTAAGAGTATAAAATTGCTTGCTGTGACAAATCTAGCATAAGCCTTGAAGCTAATATTGTTCTCTTTAATACTGGAAGGATACTGTGGAGTTGAGAGAACACAATTGGATTCCTCGCAAAGCTTTTCTTGACAATGGACCAAAGACTATCAATCAAATCCGTCAAGATGCTGTGAAAGTAAGTATTTCACAAGATACGGATTTAGCTGTGCAGCTCATTAATAGGCATTAAAGTGTATTCAGAAATGCTGCTTTTAATTTGATTTCAAACTGACTTTCTTTTTAAGGATCTGGGAGTTTTTATTCCTCCTCCTTTGTCTCAAGGAATGAGAAGTGACTTCTTTCTGGAGGGACCGTTTATGCCACCCAGGATGAAACTTGACAGGGATCCACTTGGAGGGCTTGCTGATATGTTTGGACAAATGCCTGGTAATTACTATTACTTCAGTGAAGAAATGACATGTGTTTAATTACTTTGATACAGACATCCTGAGTTATAATCCTGTTGTCTTCTGTGTGTTTTATGAATTCAGGTAGTGGAATTGGTACTGGTCCGGGAGTTATTCAAGACAGATTTTCACCTACCATGGGGCGACACCGGTCAAATCAACTTTTCAATGGCCATGGGGGACACCTCATGGCTCCTGTTCAATCCCACTTTGGAGAGCTAGGCAAATCCTTCTTGAAAAATCCAGTAAGTGCCTGATAGAAGAGAAATGCTGTTTTTTAAATGTAGGAAATGTGCATGGCCACCCATTATACATTGCATAATTTTGAATGACTTGCATCAACAACGATAAATAGCAATAATTTAAAACCACTGTTCCTTGTCCTGTGTTTTGGAACGCCACCAAGAAAGTCTATTCTATTCACATAGATACGCTTTCAAAAACATGTCTCTTCATAGTCTTTCACTTAACACATCCAACTATTCCAAATAAGCCTTTTCTTTCAGCTCTTAACCATCTCAGTTATTCCCCTTTTGTTTTATTCAAGTTTGTATTTTTGGAAGGATATTGACAGTGCCAAGAAAAGATGCTGGAGTTTAGTTGTGGTCTAATTAATACAGAGTAGAATGAAATGATTCTCTTAATCTTTAAAGTGTACTATCATTAATGCAAATTAAAATTCTGTTTTTTCTTAGAGCTGCGTTAGCTCATAATCTTTTTACAATTTACCAGATAATTCACATACATGATGTAGACACCGTTCATTCTTCTTAAAATTCATCGTGTTAGTTTCTGTCCATTATTCTAGCTTGTCGCGTCCTCTTGAATCCTTATACTGTCTTCTTAAATATTTGTCTTGTTATTAGCCAGAAACTTAATAATCTTGTTGTTTTTAACCCGTTTTATAAGTCACATAGAACCTGTATGTTCTTGTGTGTGTTCAGCTAAGCCTATATCCTTATAACAGTATTGCAGACATCTTATATTTTGTCATCTTCTTTACAAGGATCTTGTAAGAAACTTGATTTAATGGTTTGGGGATTACGTTTACTATATCTCTCTAATCAAGCAAACAATAGAGGAGATCTGATTGCTGTGCCATGCTTTGTTCATGCTATTCCTGCTAAGCAATGTATTGTTTTCTAAATGATTAACAGTCATTTTTCTGTTCTAGAGTTTGCCCAATATCAGCAGCAAGCTTATAAGTCTGTCATTACTGTAGTATGGCAAGTGTGGGTCATCTTGCCATATTACTCTTTTGGCACTATAACTATTCTTGATAGCCAAGCTCTTTTAAGGCTGTTGGATATAATCAATCTGTTCCCGGACACTCAAGTTGTCCGTTATGGCTTTCTTGCTCTGACAAAACTGGAAAAAAATTAACCTTTATGTTATTTTTGTCTTCTCTTGTGAACTTAAGTTTGTTTCGCTTCAGGGTTCACAGCCTTCATCAGGGAAGGGGTTTTTTTTTAACAAAAACTTACCTAACAGCCCAATGCTTTATAGTCTTGCAATGCTTTCAATGCTGTTTGCAATTTATTCCCAGAATTACTAAAAAGGACTGTTCATTGAGTTTAAGGAGCCCTGAGACATTTTCTATTACTTCCCAAATGAGAGCCCATGAAAGACAGCACCTTTCTCTTGATAAGACTGCTAGCTCATTGCTGATTGCTGCTTTGGTCCTCAATAGGAAGTCTCAAATAAGCATCTCCTTTTGCTGTTGCCTCAAGGCAGAGACAGGAATTGTCCTCTTTGCCGAACTTGTGTAGCCATCTTTGGCCCCTGTGGCAGCTGCAGTTCATCTGGAAGTCCAGAAACAACATCAGCAGAGAATCTATTCCAAAGCTCCAACGAAACAAAGCTCATGTTTACAAGTTTGTTTCTTTATGTCATTCTGACATCTTCAGTCTCCTCTGCCTGGCTTGCTTTTTTCTTCTTGGGGCTTGCCACTATTGTTCCTCCTCAAGCATTTTTTGTTGTCCAGTATATTTTTTACAACCACTGATGGATGAACTAGTTTGTCTCTAGTATCCCTAGTTGCTTCTCCAAAAAAGCATGTCTGCACCTGCTGTTTGCATAATACTTGCCATCTTCTGGAAGGTAAAATAAAACATGGAACTCCCCTTGTAAGTAACAAAAGTACTTCCCTTTGTCTCCATATTCTTCTGATGTGTTTTTTAAATGTCCTTCCAGCATCAGGAGCACTCAGGAATAAAGGAGTGGAATCTATCAGGATCTTTTTCTGCCTCTTTCCACAGACAGCTTCACTTGTTACACTTACATTTAGAATATTTTCTCCAGTTTCTAAAATTTAGAATAAAGAGAATATATTTTTTCCATTATTCATATGAAATCCAAAGTATAATTAGTAGCTCCCTTATACTTGATGCATCTTCTTTACGAAAACTTCTATAAATATAATTCAGTGGTTCCCAAACTTTTTCCTTCATGACCTAAAAATCATTTGTCAGAAAGTCTTAATCAAACTTACACTATAAGTCCCTTCTTTCAGTACTGTCATAACTTTGAACGGCTACTGGAAGAATAGTAATAAGTTAAGGACTACTTGTATTACAAAAACATTAAATTACCTTTGTCATTTTCACAAATTACTATTGGTGATTTCATCATTTTTTTTCTTAATAGGATAAATCCTGGAGATTTTTAAATATATTCTAGTATACGTGGCAATCTTTAAGTCAATTTAAATATCCCTGTTATGATGAATAATGGGTTCATGAGAAAAGAAAAATCATTTTTACCCAATTTGGAGTAATTTATTCAGGTTTGGGAAGCACTGATGTAATTGTTGAGATTGAGTCATAAACTGAGAATATTTTGCCTTTTGATTAGATCAACCCAAATCAACTTTCTTATAAAACAACCCATCTGTAACAGTTGAGATGTTTTAAATGCTAGCTTACAATTAGCAAGATCTAGGTTCACTCTTAGCCAAGGAAGATCAGGGAACAACTTGGGGGCAGTTTTTTAAATCCAACCTACCTCACAGAATTGTTGTGAGGAAAATTTGGAAATTAGAACTGATGGAAAGGTAAGATAATTTTTTTCATCATGGTAGAAGAAATTCTAACAAGATGTAAAATGCAGTACACACAGAATATATGAAACAAAATTACAAGCAAAAGTTTACACTGTTATAGTCTTTTATTTTTCTTTTCATTGTCTTGAAAACAGGGGCAAAGCCAACTATACCATAATCAAAATCAGGGACTTCTGTCTCAACAAGGACAGTCTAAGGATATGCCTCCACGGTTTTCTAAGAAGGGACAGCTTAATGCAGATGAGGTATGCCCTTGAAAAAGAATAGGCACAGTTTTTAAAAGATGCCCAATGATTATAACAAGACGCGTTATTACGAGGATCAATACTGGAACTCCCCTTCTACCTTCCTGCTGGTCACTCTTCCCCCCCTTTACCTTCATTTCTCTTGCTTCCCCCCCTCCCACTCCTTCTTAGAGTTTCACTCCTCTTTCTCTCTTTCCCCCTTCCTTGGAGTTTCCAGTGTCCTATGAGCAAGATTATGAGATATGAGGGCAATGTCTTAATCATAAACAAGAGCTGTTGAAGTAATTTCAGTTGCTGGATGGAGATATAAAAAACCATTATAAAGTTGTAAAGATTTGTTTTCTCAAAAATGTTGTTGTTGTAACTTAGCAGTGCTTGTAAATAAGATGCAACTCTGCTATGGGTAGTTTTCACTGCTACCATAATAGAACCATACTCCAGATTTCTAATACCCAGCTTCTTTTCACAGATTAGTCTGAGACCTGCTCAGTGTTTTGTAGTAAACAAAAACCAAGTGCCAAAGCTTCAGCCCCAGATAACTATGATTCCTCCCAGTGCACAGCCACAACGTACTCAGACACCACCTCTGGGACAGGTAAATGTTTCTCTAATGTTTTAATCAAAGATTTATTGATTATATTCATTATACAGGTTGCATTCTAGAAAGCATTTTTAAGGTATTGAAATAATGGGGAGGGAACAATTAAGCCTATAGCCCAATTTCTATTGCGGTGATTACACATCTGAGAATATTGTGTCCTATAGAGGCATTTTGGAACATTGCAGCACATGTCTCCAGTAAGTCATTTTCTGTTTAAGAGTTCAGAAGAACAAATGCTTAGCAAGATCCTGGAATTCCACAATATTTGCTTGTTTGGGAGTAATCCAGGTAAACAGTGAGATTTGATTGGGACAATAGCATCTTTTCAGAAGATATATACTTAAGGGTGGTCATCAAAATGAAAGCCTTCACTAGCTATTCCAGAATATGATTATCATCAATTTGCCACAGTGCCATGGAGCTCTACGGCTTGGTTAAAAGAATGCTAAATATTGCCATTTAAAACTAGAAAATATTTAAGATTATCATGCATTACTGTTTATAAATACATCTCTAAACTTTTGATGTTTTGTTTTTTAAGCCACCTCAACTTGGTCTCAAAACAAATCCGCCACTTATTCAGGAGAAGCCTGCAAAGACAAGTAAAAAACCACCACCTTCTAAGGAAGAGCTGCTCAAGTTAACAGTAAGTTCATTTAGTCTGCTGTCAAACTACAGTATGTGATAACTAAAGAATGAGAGAAAACAAAACAAACTTTTCCTCCTTTTTTTAGGAAACTGTTGTGACTGAATATTTGAACAATGGAAACGCCAATGATGCTGTCAACAGTGTGAGAGAAATGAGGGCACCAAAACATTTTATTTCTGAGATGCTGAGCAAAATAGTACTTCAGTCACTAGATCGATCAGATGAAGATAAAGAAAAAGCAAGTGCATTAATCAATTTACTTAAACAGGAAGGGATAGCTACTAGTGACAACTTCATGCAGGTAAGGCATGTATTCATAACTATACTTTGATGTCTTTGCATTGTTTGTTGTAAGGACCAGACATAGAATGTAATTAATGCTAGTAAACTCTTTTTCAGGCATTCCTAAATGTATTGGACCAGTGCCCTAAACTAGAGGTGGACATCCCTCTGGTAAAATCCTATCTAGCACAGTTTGCAGCTCGTGCCATAATTTCAGAACTCGTGAGCATCTCTGAACTAGCACAACCATTGGAAAGTGGCACCCATTTTCCCCTCTTCCTACTTTGCCTTCAGCAGTTAGCCAAGCTGCAGGATCGAGAATGGCTAACTGACCTTTTCCAACAGAGCAAAGTGAACATGCAAAAGATGCTGCCAGGTAAGGAATGAGTACACTGGTACAGGGAGGGAATTAGAAAGTAGATAGGTAACTATAATGAACATCTAGTTAAAAATATGGTTAAATATTACAGAGTTTTTAAAATGTAAGCTAAAGTGTGACTATGTAGTATATTAAGTTGGCAAGCTCAAAGAATATTTGGAACAGTTTTGTGTCTATATGTTACAGAGATTGACCAGAATAAGGATCGTATGCTGGAGATATTGGAAGGGAAAGGACTTAGCTTCTTGTTTCCACTTCTGAAACTGGAAAAGGAGCTACTGAAGCAAATTAAGTTGGACCCATCCCCTCAAACAATCTATAAATGGATTAAAGACAACATTTCACCAAAACTACATGTAGATAAGGGATTTGTTAATATTTTGATGACCAGGTGAGAAATGCAACTGAAAGCTGTTTGTTACATGTCACGCATGAGCTACTATAATATAAAATGATTATTAGTAGGATTATTTCCTTATTCTATTATCTATTTATATATGCTGAGCAAAGACAAATCTTTGCTTTTTTGTTGTTTTACATGGATGAGTATGTTAAACAATTACATTGTTTCCTTCTTTCTTTTAGTTTCTTGCAGTATATTTCTAGTGAAGTAAATCCACCTAATGATGAACCAGATTCTTCATCTGCTCCTTCTAAAGAACAGTTGGAGCAAGAAAAACAGCTGCTTCTTTCCTTTAAGCCAGTTATGCAGAAATTCCTTCATGACCATGTTGACCTACAAGTGAGTGCCCTATATGCACTCCAAGTGCACTGCTACAACAACAATTTCCCAAAAGGTAAGAATAAAACGTTTTGCCTCTCCCTGTTGCATGTGCATTTGATATGACATCAGGAAGAGAAGGAATTCTGGCCAGATGTTCCTGTAGTCATAAAGTAATATTTTGCATACAGCTAGAGAGCATTTGTATAAGTTGGTGTCAGGTTTGCTTATCACATTTTATGAAATGAAGTGAAATGACTGAATAGTAAATTTTAATGCCACCAAGAAACAGCTACCTTAAAAATCATGGTGCTTTAAAAGATCTGACTAAAAAAACCCTAAAATCTTTCTTACAGGCATGTTGCTGCGCTTCTTTGTGCATTTCTATGATATGGAAATCATTGAAGAAGAAGCTTTTCTGGCATGGAAAGAAGATATTACTCAAGAGTTTCCAGGGAAAGGCAAAGCTTTGTTCCAGGTGAATTATCTCACTATATTTTTAATCACAGGTTTTAGTAAAACAGCTCATTGCACTAGTATGTTCATTAGGGAAAACATGGAATATACTGTAAAAATCAGATTTCTATAAAATTTACAATTAGAGCCATGGGAACATGCCTCGTGTTTTCTTTTTCTTTTCTTTTTTTTTATTAAAAGTTTTAAAAAATTTTACAAACATTT
>JANHFJ010004529.1:15447-25729 GCA_032468195.1 Cerberus rynchops | reverse complement strand
TCCTCAGGATCTTTACCATCGCCTCAAACGCCATCTTGAGTATGTCAGGTTGATGCTGCCCCACTGGATGACTCCGGATCAAAGGGGCAAAGGCCTTTACGCCGATTACCTTTTCAATGCCATTGCTGGAAATTGGGAACGCAAGAGACCTGTCTGGGTGATGCTAATGGTCAATTCCTTGACTGAGACGGACGTCCGTTCACGGGGAGTGCCGGTGTTGGACCTCTACCTGGCTCAAGAGGCTGAAAGGATGAAGAAAGGCACAGGAGCTGTGGAGAGAGTAGAAGAGCAATGCCACCCTCTGAATGGGCTGAACTTCTCCCAGGTAAGGGGGTCTAAAATCTTTTAATTTTCCAGAGGGTGTCTTCCCTTTAAAATGAGCTGGCATTAGTTTTGGGGCAGGCAGAAACTGCCGAATGAATTAATGCCAGATGGCTAGTGCATCCTAGGTTTATATTCTCCAATGAACTTTCGTGAAATTCTTCTATGAAATGTAGATTTATGGGAGTATAGATAATTGTTTTTCCTCTTTAGATAAAGTGATAACTGCAATAAAGTTACATCATGGAGTCCTAGTGCTAGAACAGGAGGTTAACATTGAATACCTGCACAATGTAGGAAAGCCTCCTTGGCACACGCATCTTTTCTAAACAAAAATGACATGTGTGTTTAGGATAGAACTACAGTGTGATTTCTTTCGTTAATTTGCATGTATGGATAAATATAAAAACTGATTTTTGAAGATAACCTCAAGGAGCATCTGGAAGTTGGGTATGGTGGGGAAAACAGCAATGCTGCCTTGGTTTTGACCGCTTTGTACATTGAAAAGAATATCAGATGTGTATTATATGAAAAACACACATAAAGTAGATAGACAGTTCTTTCTAGGTGTGTCTTTCAACAAGCATTGATACTTCTGTCTTTAAATCAGGATTATTGTGTCAGATGCTTTACATGCAACGCAACAGTGGGAAGCTACAGAAAATTGTGTGAAATTATATCACTACATGTTAATGACATGCAGGGGAGGAGAAAATACAGCCATTTGGCCTGGATCTGCTCGATGCCAAGAAGCTCCTCAGCACTCCATGCATTCTGTGGAAAGACAGATGCTTTATAATTTTGTCAAACTCATTTGGATCCAGAAGTGGATTGCTTTCCACTATTGCTTGTAAAACATCTGAGCCTTTCTTTGGCTACGTGCTGGACTTATATGGTTTCAGTTACCTCAGTACCTGTTTTAAAGGGATACATGGAATAAAAGCATAAGGGGACATGGTGGCTCAGTGCTAAAATGCTGAGCTTATCAATCAGAAAGTCGGCAATTCAGTGGTTCAAATCCCTAGTGCCACATAACGAGTGAGTTCCTGTTACTTGCCCGAGCTTCTGCCAACCCAGCAGTTCAAAAGCATGTAAAAATGCAAGTAGAAAAATAGGGACCACCTTGCTGGGACAGTAACAGTGCTTAATACGCCTTTGGCATTTAGTCATGCCGGCCACATGACCACGGAATCATCATCAGACACTGCTGGCTCTTCAGCTTAGAAATGAAGATGAGCACCGCCCCCTAGAGTTGGGAATGACTAGCACAATGTGCAAGTGGCACCTTTATCTTTACCTAATACATTCTATAAACATCTATTGAGCAATAAGCTCCTTCGAAGAACATACAGGCAGGATTTTCAATACAAGATATTTGCTGTTTTTACAGTTACCGGTATGTAAAATGCTGGAGTGCTCCTGAAAGAATGCAGTTTCTAAGTTGTATTTGGAAAGACCTTAAATCCTTTACTGAGGAATGCTGATATAGCCTTGTTATAACCTTGTAGATGTTATCTGCATGTTATATAAGTATACTATAGTATATATGGTATGAGTCAAAAGAAATGCATTATTTAGGACATTCATAAGGATTATGTTCCCTTATACCCAATCTATATTCATTTTGTGTGTGTGTGTGATAATATAGTAAATGCTATGATGTTAACTCATTTTTGTGTTGAATGTATGTGTGTTTAAAGCATTAAAATATGGGTTGTAAAATTACAGCTGCTCTTCGTTTACAGCAAAACCATCAGCATTAGACACCCATTTTGCTCACAATCTAGATTTATCTCTTGATTTAGGTAATGGGCTTCATATGCTTCTCTGAATAATACATTGTCTATGAGATTTTGGATGGAGCACTGTTTTCCATTAAGCCCTTCTCTCAAAGGTCACCTGTAAAAATATGTAATTCGTTGATTATCCAGCCCAAAAAATAGGTGGTTGAAATAAAATGGGGAAAAGATTCTAACAGATTCATTTTGTGATTGTTTATTTGTCCAAATACTTTCAATTTTGATACAGTCAAAGTATGCGTGAAAACAATCAGATCTTTGCTTAGAAAATGTTATAATTACTGTGCACCTGTTAAAGGAGAGGTACAGAATCTGTGCCCTTTGGATGTTGCTTGACTAGAGTGGGTTGTCTACAGTATGTTGATAACAAGGAGGGGTAAGACTTATTTGATTCCCACCTTTCTTATCCATTAAACATAATGTTGATGTCCATGGAAGTTGAAAACATGAAAGACCACAATTTTCTACCTTGGATTAAAAAACTTATTAGGAATTCCCTTTTCAAGTGAGGGAGTTAACTCCAAACACAACTTTTTTGTCAATTGGTTATGCATTGAGAGAATATTAATATTGATTTTTGACTTCTCTCTTATGAATGGTTGCCAACTAATGATGTAGATTTTTGCCATCTAATCCCAAAGATCCTCCTCTGAGCAAATGCATTTTTACATCTGGAATTCAAATCCATTTTTTGTCCTGTTCTGAAATTAGAAGAAAATAGGGCTATGCGAAGATTTAAAATAGGCTTTGCTAGTTCAGTAATAGTTTTACTTTAGTAGTATTGGCACTGTAGAATAAATATTTTCAGGAAGAAAATATTTCACTTTCACTGTAGAATAAATATTTCCAGGATTTGAAGCGTGTCAATGGAATTGACAATGGAATTACAAATCAATACAAATCAATTCGATCATTTGTATGCAGTGAGTACCTATGGCAAAACGTTAGTTCCATGTATAAAAAAACTTTTAAAAATGACTAGAAGAAACCTAACCAATCAGTAGCAGCTAGTGATTCAATATTCTTCAGCCTACTTATTGCAAATTGAACAAAATATTTGTGACAGTTTAATTGAAGAATTAACTTTAAGATTCCTAGTTTAAATGCAGACTAGTACTTGAAATCAAGTTCATAATAATTAGCAGAGGTACACTGTACTGCTTATGACACTGGAGTCTCTGTCAGGTCAAATAGTACTTAAATCTTTTAAAAGTCCTTCATAAAAATGTACAGTGGGAAGTTTTTCAAATCTGAACTACAGTACATAACACATTTTTGTGGCTGTAAGCATGAACTATCTTTTTAATCTCTCAGGGTGAGAACTAATGCTGGTTTAGATTTCTTCTCCCTGAGAGTCTGGTTTTAACTCTGCACATTATTATTCCTTTACATTTCTTAGCAGATTTTTTTGCATAATAAATGGAGAAAAGATTAAATACTCAAAGAGGGCTTCAGTTTTATAAATCCATTACTTCAGACTCATTGATTTGGGATAGTTGGAACAATTACTGTCATTCACAAGCCAGCGTCTCTCAGATTTAAAGATAACTTGGTAGTTTTTATTTTGGCTGGCCAATCAGATGATCCTAAGGTGGATGCTTTTATTTTTATTCAAGTCCTTTATGGAATAAAATTGACATGGTAGCAGAATTAATGTGTATATAGGCATCTGAAAGATACATTAAAAAACCACAGACAGTCTTGCTGACAGCAATAGAAGAAAAAATAAAAGGTAGTTAAAATGCTAGGTCTCTTCTATCATTTTTGTACTGCATTCTAAGAGCCAGCTGGCTGGCCTTCACAGCTGGCAAATTATTTAAAAGGAGCAATTTGTAATGTTATCATTTGGTCTAGCAATTCTGCTGTTGGTTTTACTGTTATGGCCTTAATTGAAAGGAGTGGATTATGATGAACAAGATTTCCTCTCTAAATCCTGAATCTCGGGCCTTTTTCTAAGAAACATATAATTAGTGGTATTAATGGTAGAAATTAGAAATTGACCAGAATTTGTTTTCCAGTGGTATGTCTAGGTTGATGGGAACAACATCTGTGATCATTTACAACATTGAATCTGTTCTGAGCATCAGTAGGGCTCTTTTTAACCTGCTTTAAGCATTACTTTAATTGCAATATGTGTGACTTACAAAATTTGGAAATAAGGTCCCAGAAGACACGCTGTAGTGAAATGTTCTTAGGCATCTGCTTTCTAGAATTTCTAAGAGGGAAGCAAGTGGTTTTCCTAAAAGCTTACCCCCACATTTTAACCACTTTCCCATCTTTATATTATACTACTAAAGTACTAAATGAGATTCTACAAACTATCAGTATATCCATTGCTGAATTCTTATGCCATCTGGAACAATCTGAAGATGTTTCAAAGCAGGACTGTCAAACTTATGGCTAGTGGGCCAGATGCATCACATGCTGGCTCTGCCCCCATGACAACATCATGATGACATGAGTTTGACACCCCAGCTTCAAAGGATGAAAGCTCTAATTTTTCAGAGCCTTCATTATCATTTGAAAGAGGATATGTAAAATTTTGATTCAGAAATTATGGGAAAAATTTAACAAGCCACTGTGGCCTAATTTAACAAGCCACTGTGGCCTAAACCATGATTTACAAGCTTAATGGCTGAGTTCCTGTATTAAGCCAAAACCAAATATAATATGCACCAATTTAAGATAACATGTTCTGAACAGAAAATTGCATTTTCAAAATAAATTTCTTCTTTAATCTGATGTTTTAGTGTACTGATCTGAACTCAAAAGACTTTATTGTAAAAATTACTTGGTTTGCTTGCATAAAAAACCCAATTGAATCGTATCCTTTGTGCAGCAAATAGAAAAAAACAACAACGGAGTATCCCAAGGATCTCTTCTCTAGTTTTCACTTCAGTTTACATGGAAGAAAATCTTTCCCCAGCCAAAAACACATCAGCATTTTAGCAGCAAAACCACTCAGTGTTGCTGCCAAGAATATAATATGGACATAGTCTACTCAGCTCAAGAGAGAATTTTAATAGGATTCTATTCAAGTCCCATTGGACTTAAGGGGATTTATTACAAAATAAGCTTGCATTGGTTTATGCTTCCTGACTGGGCCCAGATTTTGGCGATATTTTGGTGTTTGTGAATCTGTGGTGTATGTGTATGCAACAGTGAAAAATGTATGTGAGACAGAATGGTTTGTACATGAATAATCATATAGGTATCTACTTTGCAGTTAAATTGCTTTGTTTTATTAGCAATTAGTATACATTTATTTATTCATTTTGTTTTGGCTCTGCCTTCTTTTTAGAGTGTGGCCTTTGTTTGCTATTTCATACATGCAACAAATATATATATCACATGCACATATTTGCTAGGAGAAAATAATTCTCAGGATTATTTGCAATGGAAGTTGGGCACACTGTAGCTAAGAATCTAGAGAGGCTGATGGTACAGAATATTTTTGTCTGTTTAGAAACTAACAGAAAAGACAATTCAGAAGATGGTAATGAAAAAGTGAGAAAACTGTGTTCATGTAGAGAACTGTTCATGTAGTCATAAAGAGTCAAACATGATTGAGGTTATTTTACTATTGTGGAGGAACAAATCAACTCAATCCGCACCTTGAATTGCATACGGAAGCTATTGGAATCTGGTGCAACTCATGGAGTAGTGGTATTACATTGCCAAAACAAGTTTGCCCATAACTACCTGCCCCACTGCTACTACACCAACCTGAAGCTTCTGCATGGTTTTCAGGGGCAGACCTAAGTACAACATATTGGTGTGGTTCAACTGTAAGATGGCTATGGATAGAGAAAATTTCAGTTCAAGTTTTTGCAGTTTCAAAATAACCTTGAATGTATGGGTTTGCTTTGGAATATGGAACATTGAAATCCATTGGAGTTGAGCGACTAAAACACGTAAATAAATAAATATGGTAAGTAAATAAAAATCAAGATATAACAAATTCAGATAGATTTTTTTTTCTTTAACATTCAGATAATGACCAATAAGAGTGAATGTCAATATAGTGGGGGTGATTTAATTTTAAGATAGACATTTATATAGCCCAGGCATTGGCAGGGATGAACAAAGATTTATATAAAATTTGCAGAAACAAATGTAAATACATGGGTACTAATTTAAAATATATGGCAATTATGTGAATAAAAATGACATCTGTCTTCCATTAGTATGAGAGTGTGACTAGGCATTCTATGTACATGCTCAATACTATTTGTGTTTCCATGTTGATGTCAATGCTTTCAATGACTCTTTTCCTTTAAATGGGACGTGACTGTTCAGCTTCCCGAATAGAGGACTGCTCTTTGTAAGCCAGGTTCCGTGTAATACTTCTAAGTCCATTGTCAGAATGATCACAAAATATCCAAATAAACATGATACAGGTGACTTGCAGGCATAATGCATTATTGTATGGGTTGTTTTCCTCCTTTTATTATTATTTTCCCTATTACTAAGCAGCTCTGAATGCATGCAGGGTACAAAGGGTTGCTCTTTGTGAGTACTGGAAGGGCAAGGCTTTCTTTCTATTTCTTCTGCTGGTGGATTTTATTTGGGGGGGGAGAAAGGGAGGGAAAGGACTGGAAAAGAGTATGAAAGCAATAATTAGTATTTCCCTCCCCAACACTCTTGAGATCTGTGTTATATTTTCAAGTAGGAAAACCAAAAGATCTGGCAACATATACAGTATATAACCTACTATATGGGAGCATCAATAGTCCTTTTCAATGCAGAACTTAATTGTCTCCTGTGGGCATCCTTGTTCATATCAGATAGTATTTAACTTTGCCCAGGTAGTATTTATCTTTGCCCTCTTTTTCATAGTTTACAATTGTTTCCTAATTTGTTATTCGTTAAATGTGTGGAAAGTAGGGAAAGATCTAATTGTATTTTAAGACGTAGGATTTACGCCTGGAATTACATATTCTGAGCCTGCCCAGTTTCACAGTGTAATTTTTTCATTGGTTCTGTCACTTCTGACTACATTATTTGTGATCTGTGGATCATTTCACTGTTTTGTCTATCCATAACTGCTTCTTTGATTTTATATAAGGTCCAGTTGGATCACTGAAGATAGTGCTTAGTCAATTTGTTTGCTGTGAGTCTCTTTCAAATGCCTTTAGTTTTTCCAAGGAGCAGGAATCTCCCTTACTTACCCTCATTTTTGTATTTTGCTCCAAAGATATTTAAGCTTTAGCTTCATTATTAGAGCTTCTTATGAGAAGTTAATTGAATTTACTTCAATTAACATTGTGTGGTGTGTATTTCTTGTGGTATTATCAACCATTTTCTCCAGTATCATATTCAAAGCATTAATTTTTCTTCAATCATTCTGATGGTTCACCTTTTTCAGCCTTGACAGGATTGTGGGATGTTAAGTAAGTTTGAGAACATGCACAGGTAAAAATAGTGCCCCAGTAGTGCCATCTGCTTCTAATTAGGTGTATACATGTCCCATGTCTGATTGCCTCTTTCTGTTAAATGTTCTTTTAAAAATAATAGGAAGAAAAGAAAATGTTGTACATTAATAGTGTTGGTGGTTTTTTTTTTATATTTATTGAATATGTACAGTCACCCATCTCACAAGTGTGAGCTATCCGATTAGTGACTTGTGTCCATTATTTTCTTCTCTAACTATAATCTATAATATTCTCCAACTATAATCTAATTTATGAGCTGTGGTGGAGCAGTGGTTAGAATACAATGGTTAGAATACAGTACTGCAGGCTACTTCTGCTGATTGCTGGCTACCAACAGTTCGGTAGTTGATTCTCACAGGTCAGGGTTGACTCAGCTTCCCATCCTTCTGAGGTCAATAAAATGAGTACTCAGATTGTTGGGGGCAATATGCTAACTTTCTAAACTGCTTAGAGAGAGCCGTAAAACACTGTGAAGCAGTATGTAAGTCTAAGTGCTGTTGCTATTGCTAGTTCTGGTTTGATGTGTCTTGCATCAACTTTGTAGTTGGGGTGCCAGAATATTTCTTGATGCTTCTGAGTAATGATATTCTTGAATATTTCTTGATGCTTCTGAGTAATGATCACTCACAACTTCTGTCTTTCGGCTTGCTTCATTTTTGCAAGATAGCCTTACATTTGGGAAACCATGGGTCCCTCCACCAGCTACAATATGTCACACTAATCTATGGCTCAGAGAACCCAGGAGCTTTGTTTAACCTTTGAAATATGCATTCCGTTCTTTGGCTTTAGCTTATTTTATTCCTGTCTGATTTTCGTTTTGTCACTTTCTTTCATCTCCTATCACTGGCTCTTTGTAGGTATCCTTAATCCTCTTGCAGTTGGAGTTTAAGCCTTTTTACCCTGTTGCTGCATTTTTCACAATGAACAAAATTGCCTTGTGGAGGATTTGACATTAGCATCTTGATTTTTAAATCTGCCCATTGAATCTCTCTCCATGGGGAACATGTTTCTTTCCCCTTCAGTGAGAAAGAAAACTGATGGACTGAGTGAGGCAAAACAAAAGGACACTGCCTAGTCTTTCTTTATTATTATGTTTAAGTCATGAATTTGATTATCTAGATTGTATTATGCTATCCACAGCAAAGTGGAGTTGATTAGATCAAACCCAGAGGTAAAAGGAGGACTCTGTCTAGGCTCTGCCAGAATTCACACTTAAACCCTGTCTCCTTCCTCCTTTCTTAACTCTTAGGTAGACAAATAAACATTGTTGTCTTGCTTTTCTGCTTCTTTGCCTGGCATTAAGTGGCAAGAGTGACTTTGTTAACTGTGTCAGTCTTCATTGCTCAGCTCCTGCTGTTCTATCAGATCCAGAGACGCGGCAGCTCTGATTACTCCATTGATAGAATTTCAGAGAGTTGCAAGCACTATTTAATGAAAGGCTGATGGGTGGCCCTTTGTGCTGGGTCTCTGAGCAGCAGGAAACATTCGTAGACACACATAGACCATATTTTGATCTGCCCTTTGGCTTCCTTTCTTTTCTTCCCCTCTCCTTATCCTTTTCAAAAGAAATTTAACAAAAGACCTTACCAGGCAAAAGGCTTCTGTTGAGCAGAGCTAAGGGCGGGACTATGGATTTCATGGAACATATTTGCAAGTGTGCCTAATGAAGGCTAGGAAACGGTAGTCTCTCTGCGAAGGGGTGCATGAGCCCTTAGATGTGCTCATTTCTAGTACTTTGCGTGTCATGCAAAAGATTGAGTTGATGTGGCAGGAAAATCACATGCCCATGTAAAGAACAAGCAAAACTAGGCCCAAGATACATTTTGCCATATCAGAAATAGGAGACAGAAACATCTTCATTTCTTTGTACAGGTAGTCCTCGACTGTTCAGTTCGTTTAGCAACCGTTCAAAGTTACAACACTACTAAAAAAATAAAGTGACTCCTGACCAGTTTTCACTCTTGCAACTGTTGTAGCATCCCTATGATCATGTGATCAAACTTCAGATGCTTGGCAATTCTCTTGTACTGATGACGGGTGCAATGTCTCGAGATTATATGATCGCCCTTTTGTGGAGTGGAGAGGCCAGATTCACTTAAGAACAGTTTGACAAATTTAACAGGGATTCACTTAACAACTGATGCAAGAAAGGTCGTAAAATAGGGCACACGCCCTTAACAAATGTTTCACTGGGCAACAGAAACGCTGGGCTCAATTATGGTTGTAAGTCGAGGACTATCTGTAAAAATAAATCTCCCTGAGCTGGTATTTACATAGACAGTCCTCTGATTGTGCAGGGTGTGGCAACCGCAGGAGATAGCAGATGTGGGAACATGGCACACGTTTGGTGGAAAAAAAAGATTTCTTTAGCACTTTGAGAATAAAATTCATTTTTCAGATGAGGTGGATTTTATGTGGGGAACCGATGGAGGAGACCATCCTGCCATTTGCCTTTTGGCAAAACATCTTAAGTCAGTCTTGAATAACTGGATCTGATTTTAATATTAATTACAAGAATTACATCTTTTGTTGCAATTGAAGAGCAAAGGGCAAATCTAGTAGTTTATTAGAATAGAATAGAATGAGCTGGAAGGGACTTGGAGGTCTTGTAGTCCAGCCCCTTGCTCAAGCAGTTGTGGGATTCATTAGAAAACTAGCAGATGATACTGCACAAAAAACAACCATCAGAACATTCCCTAACCAGAAACCGTGGGTAGATAAGACCAT
>JANHFJ010004526.1:158788-168844 GCA_032468195.1 Cerberus rynchops | reverse complement strand
GGATATCATCACAACAAAATTCACAAGGTCATCACACAGCCCATTATACCAACATTAACTCCATCAACCAATCAAGGGGCAGCAGCGTAGCCAACCAGCCCAGCACACCATGCCCCCACACCAGTATTTATAGAGAGACAGCAGCTCCTGTAACACTGCTTGCACTGGCACAAAGCAGAAAGCACCAGCCTGAGGATGGCGAGTGGGACCTCGCTGAAATGTCACAAAGATACTCTCAATCTTACACAGGAAAAGACCCAAACACACCCAAATTAGACAGATTTCTTCACCTCCTCAACTTTACTTTTTGAGAAGGACTACTTGTTTAAATTGAGAAGGAGAGGCATTTCTATCAGCCCTAATTTTTTTAGAGTTACCAACCAGAAAGAGGAATAAAGAGATGTATTTTGTTTTTTTTCAACTGAGAAAAGAGAAAAGTGTCTGGAAAAGAGAAAAGTGTCTGGATGAAATGCATATTGTTTATTTGTAACCCATCATTATTGTCCTGTCCTTGTACAACTTGATACATGATAGGGACGTACTGCCTGTTGCATATTTAGAATAGTAGTAATATCATCTTTTCCAATATTTCTCTATGGTTCATCACAGCTTGTTATGTCCAGTTGATCACCATGGTTTGTCTTTTGCAAGAAACATGATTTTCAGAAAGCATATTCATTGCTGAAATCTTGTCTTTGATTTGGAAGAGAAGGTATAGATTTCTGCATGGGCATATACTCCATCATCAGAAGACCACGACAATGTTGTTGTTTAATCTTCTACAATCTGAAAGGGATAGTTTAATTTTTGTCCCATTTTTTAAGCAATTATAAAGGACTTGCAGGTGAAAGAATTCCTGCACAATATGAAGGATATTGCAAAAATCAGACCCAATTTAGAAGATTCTGAAAATAGCCACTAATACAGCTTGAGCTGAACCAATTTTTTAACAAGAGGAATTGGACTACTATATGAGTCCCTTGAGTATCAGGAATATTATACTCCTGAATACCAATTGTTGGAGAACCAAATGGGAATGGGCTTTTGCACCTATCCCTCTCCCCTTGTGGCTTTCCAGAGGCTTATGCTTAATCATTGTGGGAACAGAAAGCTAGACGAGATATGCCGTTGGTCCTGATAGTATTATATGGAAAATGCAAATTATACCCTGGCTTTGTCTTCCAAAGTCCTACTGGCGACAGTTCATATTTCCTGGGATGGCAGTTCCATGGGAAGTAAACAGGTAAACAAGGCCAGGGAATACAGTTAGCTAGCACTACTTTTAACAAACCATTGTATTTAAAGCTGCTTCTGGCTTGTTCTTTGGAGGGCCTTGATAAAGATAACCTCACTAATATATCAACTTGTGGATAATTCTCATGAGCGTTTTCTGGGGGAGAAAAAGGAGGAGGGAGGGAGCAAAATCTGTAATCTTTCAGTTTAAAAAATGCATGTTGCCATTGGGGAAAATAAAATTTCATGCTGAATCAAAGCTTATGCAGGCCATTTGATTTTGGGAATTAAATACCTCTGAAGCATAGAATAGTGGTTTTCACACAGCCTGGCTCTCCTTGACAGATTGCAATAATTCAGGATATGTTCCATTTACTTGTTAGCAGGCAAAATGCCATGGAAAGTCTGTGGTTTTAAATGCATTTGAAATCCTTGCTTGGTATGTTTATTCTCCTTTACTAATGGCATTTTCTCCAGACTCCTGTTTCACTATGCTACAGATTTTTGTCTCTCTCCTCCCCCACTCCTTATTTCATTATTATGATTTTTGAAAAGAAAAAAAATGTTAATATATGCTGGAATTGCATTAAGAGAAGAAGGCATAGCATTAGTTTCTGTTCACCCTTTTAAAGTTGTATATGAAAACCAGGTGCTCAGGGAGGAGGGGGAATACTTAAATAAATTTGAGGCCTAGAGGGATGTCTGAAAACCACATGAAAGGAAACGGTTCCAAATCTGAGGTAGAAGAAGTGGGCATTAGACTTCAACTCATTCTTAATTCTGCATTTGTAGAATCACTTGTGCGATGGAAGAGCAACTAGGGTGGTAAAGTAAAAGCAATTCACATTTTTCGGATTAATACCAAGTCCCTTCATATTATTATAGCTACAGGTGTGCATATGTCTTTTAATGTGTGTGTATATTTTTCACACAGACAGACACACATATCACACAACACAAAATACTTTACAGAAAAGATATATAGTAAAACTTCATACCTAAGAAAGACTGCAGCTTAAAAGCCTTCATGTAGCCCTCAAAATTTTTCCACAATTGTTACACAGTTGTGGTTTTCTTCTCTGACAGAATGGGGGAATCAGTTATAATACATGACCAGAAAGTAACTGTATAATTGCCCAAATTTTGCTTTTCTTTCAGCTTTAACTGTTACTGTGAGAAGTGGGTTCCAAACGAAGTATGGCCTTTAGTTTCACAAAGGGCTGTGCTTATGGTTTAAGAAACTATAAACTTTTCAGTCTTCTCTCAGAATGGTAAAAGTAGTTCCAATTTCATATATGGCATAATAGACTCTCTACGTAAGCTGTGTTCAAAGAAACATCACAAGAGAAACCATGCCAATATTCCAGGACAGAATCTTGGGAGCTGGGAGTTCCAAGACAGGAATCATTTAGACCTTTCCAGATCAGCACCATTCTCATGACATTTACCAGCACTTTTGACCTGGCCTGAGCACATTAGGCACCACAAAGCTCAGCTCTTCTGTCAGCAAGTTACCCATGAGAAGGTCTGCCAGATCTAGCTGCGTTTTGGCACATCCAAGCATCTCTACATCACTTGTCTTGTGATGCTCTTCATCAGCATTCCGGAAGATCAAAAGAGGCTCCTAGTCTGAGTCTACTAAGTTTAGGGCAAAAAGGGATGCTGGCCTAGGCATCACTGCTATGATCTAGCATTGATAGGTTTGCTTTGTGGTATACCTCTTCCTGGTTCCTGTCCTCATCTGAGGGACTCTTTTGAGACCAAACCATGAGGTTAGCACAGGAAAAGTTGTACAGAACTGATACTAAAGGTGGATTTTAAAATTCTAATCAATGAGACTCTTTAAGAAAACTCTATTTACAAAGCCCTGTTCTTCCTATTTTCTGCCAACTCATGTTTTACTGTACCTGTTTAGGGTTCAGAAGACAAAATAAACTTCATAGACAAATGTGGTATAACAATGACAATAACACTCCTCCTTTGAGGAATGGCTCTGCGAATATTAAATGTAGTAGAGGTTTTAACACATACAGTATATTTTGTTCCTGCTGCTTTTTAAGCTCACAAAATTATACCCCAGAATTTTGGATGTTCTTGGGGCAATTAAAAAAAGGGCCTAGAATTGAGACATAAAAGGATGAGATTAGAAGATTTGTTGCAGTAAAGTGTGGTTTGATTCTAATTTGATGGTTTGCCACATTTTGGCAAAACAGATAACTGATTTAAAGCTAGGATAATCAGTCTGGTATCATTGAGGGGTTTGAACAATAACTTCTTCAATCCTTTGCCAGTGACCATGCTGCTGACTGGAATGGATTTAAATGGTTACAGATTTAAGACCCCGAGGAAATGCCCAAACCAAATCCTTACAATATAAAACTTTAGATTGTCATCAGATCTGAATTAAGTACTATTCCAAAGCCACTGAATAATATACAATGACATTATTGTAATTGAGCAATGCTTAGACAAATATTGATACAGACTAGCACAGCCTTCTATCACCAGGTACCTGCCACATGTGCTAGAATCCAGATCTCATCTCCTTGGTCAGATTAATTGGAGCTGTGGTTCAGCACATCTGGACAGCATCAAGTTGGTAAAGGAGGGTTAGAAGAATACAGAATTGATGGATATCGCTGAAAGACATTTTATGGGCAAGTGAGTTCCTATGAAGGAAAGGAAAAAGAACACAGTTAGCCAAAGGTAAGGAAGAATCGGACTCCATAAAGGGTTCTGCAGAGTTTTCTGTGAGCTCTTTCATAGGGGGGGATCCTGAATGAAAGGGATGTTCTGATTCTTTTAACATTAGTCTTAATTATGAAGGACATGGTTAGAAACTAATCAAAGAGAGAAGCAGTTAAGGAGAAATTTCCTAAAGTGAGGACAATTAACCAGTGGAACAACTTGCCTCCAAAAATCATGGGTGCGCCATCACTGGAGATTTTTAAGAGACTGGACAGTCACTTGTCTGAGATGGTATAGGTTCTCCTGCTTAAGCAGGAGGCTGGACTAGAAGATCTTTAAGGTTCTATTCTAGTCTAGTCTAGTCTAGTCTAGTCTAGTCTAGTCTAGTCTAGTCTAGTCTAGTCTAGTCTAGTCTATTCTTTATGACAAGAAAGGGACTTGTGTCACAGATACCCATGGGATCTTACTATTTTCACCATAGTATTATAAACAGTGTTATGCTGCAAGGTCCACCTGTTTTGTATGCATGTGCAATGTCACCACAACAGATGCAAAAGAAGTGGACCTTGCATCACGACACTTCTGTCATTCTCTCCCTCTTATCTTTGCCTAACCTCACCTCAAGCATGATGTTTTTCAGACCAGGTTTGTTTATTTCTTAAAGAGCATTAATATTTCAGGTACAAAGTGAAGCATTTCCATACGCAGAGGAGGAAATTAAGGTTTCTGAATCTCTGAAATTCTGTTTGATATCATGGTCTCTGCCACTACATCAATTCATATCCAGGCTTATTTTTTGGAGGGAGAGGGGCAGTCTTTTCTAAATATGGGCACCATAAGAAAACCTTCCATTAAAGAATTGTTTGCTTCTAGTGTTAAATAGAAACAGAGTGGCCTGATCTGCAACAGAATTGTAGTAGGGACAAATATTGATTTACATCAGGGAGAACTGCATCAACAAACACTGTAATTCAAGTGGTTAAATGTGGTCTATACAAAAATGTGTTAAAGCATTTGGGTTGGTTTTTTTTTACAAAAATCAGTGCAGGAGTATATCTGAAATGGAACTCCGGTGGGTGCCTAGCAATTTTAATAATCCTAATAATTGCTATGCACCCACTGGAGTTCCATTTCAAATATACTGCTGTGCTGTTTTTTTTTTTTTAAAAAAACCAAATGCTTCACAAAAATGCACATTACATTTATCTAGTTATTATGCCACTGAAAAATTAAATTAGAAGCTCTTTAAATTTTCTGCTTATCATTTTAACATATTTTTGTACAGATCTCATTTAAACATTGAAATACAGTGTTTGTTGATACAGTTCTCTGTGATGTAAATAAATTTTATAGATTTCCACAATCAGGTGTGATGTTTTCCAAATCCAAAATGACTCCCTGCAGCTTAGAACCCCAAAACTGTTTTTTTTCTTGCATACTTCAATCAATGCTTAATAGCTTGGTTTGGTTCACATTTAACTTATGTAATTTGTATTTCATGGACTAAGAATGCAGATGATTTTTAATATATTTACATACTTATAACACAATTCACAATTTTAAAAAAATATGCAGCAGGAGACATTTTAGGGTTGAATGCCTATACAATAATATGAATGTTGTGTAGTTAATATTCAAAGTGTTAATGAAGAAATATAACATTTATGAATAAATATTTACATGACTGAAACAGATTAGAAATAAATTTAGTCTTATAATTGTCTTTTGAAACTGAGAAGTTAAGTTGTTGGCACAAAGAGATGAAAAGTTTTCTTTGCTTTCATTTAAAATAAGTAAGAGCTTGCCTCTTGAATCCTTAATGAGCCTTACTGGCTGTTGGCCTTTTAATGTTTATTTCACTTGGACTTTTAAAAAGTGCTTACTGTGCACTCCAGTCAGCATTAAAGAACAAATGCATTTTTGTATTGTTTTAGCCAAAGTGATAACATATTCCCTTAAGTACAAGAAAAACAATAAAAGGCTAAGATGCAGCTCATTGAAATATACCCCAACAGCTAAAAGTTGGATTCTGTGCAGGAATTAACCACTATTTGTTTTAAATGATTGATTTTCCCAATACTTTTTCTTGGCTTTCTACCACATACTAATACAGAATACTTCCCAGAAAAACAGTTTCTGATAAAATTCAACTTAAAATCTCCAGTTAGTTTTCATTCATTAATAGGCAATTTTTTTTTACATAATTGCTTGAAGAACAATTTCATATTTTATACAGAAAGTGGTTTTTATCTTCTGATTCAGAAATCATATTGATAATTTCCTATTCTCTTGATCATTTTCATTCAGACTATAACATAATCTTCTTTCAGGAAACCCTCCAGAAATATTGGACCAGTTATATTCTCTGGAGAATATGGGAATAGAAGTTCAATACCTCTGGAAGGCATCAAGTGGAGGAAGAATGTGAAATCCCATTCCATTACTACAAATTATGCCTTTGGCTATTTTATCTATACATTTCTACTTAATGGAGTATCTGAATTATCCAAAGCAAAAAGAGTGTGATGTTGAGTTAAATAACTTTAACATACTGATTTTATTCCATTAATAATCAGTCTGTTGTGGCCATTTTTTATTGATTTTTCTTCTGTCCATTTTATCCATTAACTTTTTTGACTTTTCTCATTGTTATTGGACATATTTTAGTGTTGTTAGCCATCTTGGACTTGATTTGGCAGAAAAATGATGTTTCAGGTTTAACCAAAAAGCAAATAAATGAATAAAAGAACAGAACAGAATGCAGTTACTGCAGCAAAAGCACTTTCTCAATTTACAATATAATGCATTGCCATGTTTATATAGTTTGACTTTCACTTAAGATAGTTCTGTTTAACAATTCTATTGAAATCAATTTTATATATGTATGTGTTTATGGGAAGCACAGGATTCAACTAAAAATGCTTTATGTACTTAGGATATGGAAATTTGGAAAGCATAGAGTAGGGTATGCACATTTTTTACTACACTAAATCAAGATTTCCATTAGCCCTGAAATTAAGCTCCAGTATACTTATTTTGCCTACAGTTTCATTGTCACTATAAATGCTGTGGTTGCAAGTTCAGGATAAAATGGCAATACTTTATTACATAATGTTCTCAATTTTTCTTCCAAGTCAAAACATACCTTTTTGCTTCGGTTGAGAATTATTTGTGACTCAAATTCCAAATTTGATTCTGCCCTTGAATTTTTAAAACTAGTTTGTTCTGAATTCTATAATAAATTCTATATATGTCTTTCACTAAGAGCCTCAGCATGGTTTCCCCTTCATTTCATAGGATATTAGTGGTGCCCCATTGTCTAAAAATGTGAGGGCCCAGTGAAAGAAGCATGGCATATGCAAAATGTAATGCATGGATGAAGGCGAACAGTTGAAATTGTGTTCCAACAAACTGGAGGTCTTGTTAATGGATGGCTTTTGGACCTGGGAAGGAGATAAATGATCTGTCAAGGAAGCAGAGTGCACTCCATCTGAAAGGCCAAGTACATATTTTGTGAATACTCTTCTTTCTCATTGGGAGCTCAACTAACCTTGGTGAACAAGAATGCTTCTCCTGGCCTACCAGCCATGACAATTCCTTGACAGAAGGAATCTGTCACAGTAGTCCATACAGTGGTAACTTCCCATTCAAGCTTTTCTTTAAACTAAAGCACAAAGCCCATTTTACACCTTGAAACTGAGTGGATCTGAAAAACATTAACCCTTTCCCTGCCTGCCTCAAGAAACCTGAGTTTCAGATTTTTAAGAAATTCTATTAGACTATATGAATTAGGTCCATTTTATGCAAGGCTATGACACATTTATTTGTTCAGTAGGAATTCGGATGACTTGATTGCGATGACGTTAATTATTAGAGCAATTATTTGATTTATTTTTATCTTGCTTCAAAATTCTATTTGTCAAAATATCTTACATATACTATAAAATATTAGGGCTTTTTCATGCTTCAAAAATGATTCAGAAAAAGTCAACTCATTAAAGTTAATGTGACTATTAAAGTACCTGTATCTCTCTCTTTTCACACTTGTGTGAAAGCTGCTTTAACAAATTGCTCTGTTCATGCAAATTCCAAAATCATCTCTCTTAAGTCATTTCCAGAATGTGCACAGCCCCATGAAATATAATTCAGACATCAGCACATCAATACATAATAGATGTTAACAAAAATGCACGCAACATCTACCACTCACATTTCATCTTAAAATCATTAAAATGGCAACAAGTAGAAAGAAATGCCCTGAAACAAATATATTTTTACGAATAGTAATTTATATAAATTGTGACAAAAGTAAATTAGAAGGCCAAACTTGAAGCGGTACATAAAATTTAAAATAATGGTTGATGGGCATATAGATATGAGGAGATTTCTGGGGAGATTTTTCAAGGATTCAGTGCTACCACAGAGAAAAACTGAACTGTAATCCCTACCCACTAATTTCTACAGAAATATTGCTTAAAGAAGGCCCCCTCCAAAATTGCCTATGAATGTGGACAAGTTATATTTTAGGATAATGTTTCTTAAGATATTAGTAGCCTATGAATCTCTTTTAATCTTCTTCTACTTTCAGCTGTTCCCATTAGGGGTCGCCAAAGCAAATCATCTTTTTCCACCTATTTCTATCCTCGACATCCTCTACTCTCACCCTAATTAACTTCATGTCCTCTTTTAGAACATTTTAGCTCTTTTATTACAAGAGATTATTAGATGACTTTTCTGTATTTATTCACTGATCTTTCCATGAAGACTTCAAAAACAGGACCTCATAATACCCATTCCAGTACTCAAGTAGGTTGGCTACCCAGGTATGAGTGATGCTAGCATTGAAGCAAAGGGTCTAGATCAGCATGGAAAGTAATTTCTTGTCAAACTACCACAGCCTCAGAAATATGACAGATGGTATACCAGCACAGGTGGTGAAGAGCACTTTGTGCAAACACCACTACGCATGAATTCAAAATAAGTGATGACTTTGAGGGCATTCCTGAGTTGCAAATCTGACTTTTAAATTGAAGTGCAAAGAAGCAGTTGCATCAGCTAAAGAAATACATTGTTCATGCAAACAGAAGGTCCTGTTAGCACTTTCTCATAGAATGATACCTACTGTATATGGAAATGAATTCAATGTACATGAATCAGTAATTTTCCATGACAGACCCTTGCCTATCTTACAGATGCCTGCAAAGTACTTTGTAAAAACTGTTTAATATTTCTCCTTCTTCTTCTTCTTCTCCTTCTCCCCCCCCCTTTTTTTTTTTTTGCAGAGATAAGGACTCCCAGGTTCTCATTCCAATCAAGGTAATGCTCTTTCACAGAGAATTTTCAGCAGCCTCTATCATTGGGGCATGTTGTTGTCTTCGAAAAGGGTCATCTCTACAAAACTCTTAATGCTTAACACTGGTGCACCACAGGGTTGCGTGTTGAGTTCCTTACACTATACTCTTTATGTGCATGATTGCATTCCCACTCATGCCAGTAATACTATTATTAAGTCTGCAGATGATACAACAATGGTGGGGCTCATTTCTGGGGATGGGGGGTGAATCTGCCTATCGAGATGAGGTTGACCAGTTGCTTTTGTGATGTGGAGACAATAACTTGTTCCTTAACACCAATTAAGATCAAGGAGCTTATAGTGGACTATAGAAGAACTAGATCAAACATCCAGCCATTACTTATCAATAGAGACCGAGTGGACCAAGTGGCCACTTTTAAGTTTCTGGGTGTTATCATCAAAGAGGATCTTACCTGGGATGCTCACAGTGCAGCACTGGTCAAAAGGGCCCAGCAGAGATTATATTACCTGAGACTTCTCAGGAAACAACAACTACATGAAAAACTGTTGGTGACCTTCTACTGCTGCACCGTAGACAGTACTTTAACTTACTGCATCTATGTATGGTTTGCCAACTGCACAGTGGCAGATAGGACAGCGCTCCAGAGGGTTAACACCATTGCCCAGAGGATCATTGGTTGTCCTCTCCTCTCTTTGGAAGAGCTGTATAGTTCTCGCTGACTTAAGAAAGTTCAAAACATCCTTATTTTATTTATTTATTTATTTATTTATTTATTTATTTATTTATTTATTTATTTATTTATTTATTTATCAGGACTTTT
>JANHFJ010004526.1:79725-90512 GCA_032468195.1 Cerberus rynchops | reverse complement strand
ATTTAGACCTTGGAGAATGGGAATAATATCAGTTTGCATAAGTTTGAAAAAAAATTCTAATTTGAAGAGGTCTACAGAAGATGCTTGTTCCTCACTGTCTGCTTCAGTGGTGGAATTCAATTTTTTTTACTACTGGTTCTGTGGGTGTGGCTGGTTGGGTCATGTGACTGGGTGGGCAATTTCTGTAAGCAGGGCAAAAAAGATTAGGCTAGAAACAACACCAGGATGTTTTTTCCTGCCTTCCTTACAGGATTAACCCTGTAAAGTGGGAAAAAAACAAGAGAAGATTTCTTCTAATAACTGGGTCTCCAAACTGCTTAGAAAATTTACTACCAGTTCTAGTGAACCTGCTGGAACTTGCTGAGTTTCACCTCTGGTCTGCCCCCACACTGCCACCCTCAGTAGCTGAGGGGAAGCCAGTTCCAACCTAGGAGTAACTTTCAATCCCTTTTTTTGTTGCTTTTCCACTTTGACTTTATTTTTGCCCCTCTGTTCCTTCCAGCACCCTAAGCTGCATTCCATTCTTTTTTGAGACCCTCTTCACCTCTCCCTCCCTGGCTTCTCCCCACATCCCTTGGGTCTGTGACACTTGTTTGGTGGAGACAAACCACAAGGGGCCTGTACATTTGCCATGGAAACAAAGGCCTGTTTCCAAACATTGCTAAAAATAAGCGGCTTCTCTCTTAGGCCCTTTAATGACCTGATCTATTTATCTGGAGAGCAAGGGACATCTTTTTAAAAGCATTAACTTTCAGTTCTAATTATTCTTTATGAAGATGTGTCAGTGGATAAGCACAGCCCTTTATGTTTATTTATGATCTATAAATATAAAGGGGGTGGTTGTGCCTCCCTGGAGGCCAGAGACGTTCCTCTTAACTGCAGCAGTTTATGTTTTTCTTGCTAGTGGAGTCCTTATAATTCAGTGTTGAATAAATAGTCCCTGGTGTTGTCTGCAGTGGCTCCAGAGCTCCCTGCTGAGAACCTACCCTTAATACAAACAATACGACACATTTATTGTAAGCTGACCACACTGACCTCCAAAAGTTTGCTCCCTCCGCTGGGACTCTTCTGTCCCTTTCAGAACCCTGAAAGGCTTACACAAAAAGCCCACGGCCCGTCCTGCCATCCCCAGAAGTAGGGCGGGATGGGAGCTGATGGGGAAGGAGGAAGAAATCTACAAAACCTTGACCCTACCACCTTCAAACAAGAAAAAAAATGGGGAATTTGCATTTTAACTCTTCAGCATCCGCCCGATCCTTTTAAAGAAAGAGAATTCCTTTTTCCTGGTGGGGAGAAGATCTGGGCCTATGTCAGTCTCGCTAAGCTGAGGGCCAAGTAAAGAGCAAGATCCCTGCTGTGAAGGCAGGCCAGCCCTTTCTTTGCTTTGCATTATTACTCATCTAGAGTGTTTGGAAAAAGGCTCCCTTTTTCCAGTGGCCCTAGTCCCCTCTCCCAGCCTTCCTTTTTCTGCCATCTCTGTTTATCTTTTAAGCTTACCCCTTCCCTGCTATGCACTGCTTTTCAATTGTAGACTCGGTCTTTGTAAAACAGCAGATCTTCGCAGGCTAGAAAATGGAGGGTTGAATGATCCAATATCCTGCCCAAATAGGCCAATCCTCCATTGTTTCTTTGTCCATGAATCTCGATGATAGGTTGTTATTTTTTTCTTATTAAATCATCTATCACTTTAAGGAGCAACAACTAGATTGCACATTTATAGTCTAGCAGCAAATAGCAGGATACTGCAAAAGGCAAATTTTCCAGTCAGTCTAACACAAATTAGGCCTACTGTACATTACCAGATTATTAAAAAAATAGTTTTTTCCTCTAAAGAAAAGATTTGTAATATGAAAGTATCTAGTCCTCATGACCTGTTATACCACTCTGTTCTCACCGTTTGCAAGTTTTCTACAGTGAAATTCATCATGGGGTAATGTCAAGCCTAAAAGGACTCTTTGCAGATTTTCATGTCTTTAATAAAATCTCAGTCTGAGGAATACTGGATCCTGAGAGTTTTGATTACATTGGAGATGTTACTTGGAACTCTGACAGGTGACACACATGCACATACAGACACACACTGACACACAGAGCGAAGCATAACCTCCATATTGCAGAGAGGAAGACCAATTTACATTGCCAATGTTGTTTGTTTCACTGGACACAAAGCTAAATAAGTTAAATGCAAGTGGAGTTGTTACAGTTAATATGTTTATTTTTCATGTTGTAAATAACCAGATCAGTTCAATCAGCTAATATCTCTATCATTAATTTATAACGTTTTAATACAATGTCCCTTTTTATATTTATGAAGAAATGTCCTGAAAAATGAAATAAAAAGGGAGCATTTTCCAGAATAATACAGTTCTCAAACCACATTACACAACCTGTAATCCTTGAAACATACCTATGTCGCACTATAGAGTTCTCCAAAATTTCTAGAAATAGTAAATTTAAATATGTCAGGAAAAATGAATACTGTAGGAGTACTCACATTAAGTATAATTATTTTATGTGAATGTAATGAAATAAAAATTAGCTCTTATCCTGGCCTTAACAATCTCTATTCTGGCCTCAAAATGTTGTAACTGAAATAACTATTAGTAAGTTTTCTGGGTCTAAGGGCAGATTCAGAAATGTAATGGTGCCATCTCAGTCTTCTATGTAACAAAGATATAATTCATGACCATGCCGTATCCATGTTTTAAATGTGGCTATTTATTCCTGCGCTTCCTGTTCACATAGGTAGGCTGGGAAATGAGATGACACAAAGCATTTTATGATTAAGAAAAACATTGGAGAAGGGAGTCGGAGGAGAAAGAATTTGCTAATGTGGGACAAAATTTTCTTTAGGAAGGAATTTAGTTTTTTTCTTTTAAAGGAGGAACAGTGATTAGACAATGGACATCCATTTGCTGCACTACTGTCTCTTCTTCAGCTTCCCTTCAAAACTGACAGGCTTGGGATTAAAGGGTGGGTTACAATGGAGCCTGACAGTACATTACCCATTAATGGTGTGAATGTCTTAACAACTCAGCTATTGGAGATGCATTCAGAAGAGCATGTGAACGTCTTTTCTCCTTCAAAGCTCCTGCTAGACCATGTTTCCTTTTGTCACTTAAACTTTTGTGTTTACAAAAAAGCCAACACAAATTGTGCCACTCTGCTTTGCTCTAGCTGGTTTTCTGTCAGACACTTCAATGAAGAGAAGTCGCCAGTTTTAAGTTAAAAGGAAGGGGAAATCATCCATTAAAAATACCAACACATTTTTACTTATTAAACATCTCATTTAAGTTAAACATAATAGAATAATGGTTACTCTTGTGAAGGCAATGGTGGCTGCTGCTGCTTCTTTTAAGCAGAAAGTTTAATGAAACAAGAATCAATACTTATTTAATGTTGACATTCTAAAAGATGACTGCTAGCAACCATCACATCAAAATAAACCTAGAACAATCTCCTTAAGGATTTTGATAGGATTCTGAGTTAGTTTTATCCACAGCATTGTCCTGAGCTTTGTTCATCCACATAGTTTCAAGAATAGTGAATTGTGTATTATATGCAAGTAACGTTGTATACGTCCAGCAGTGTTTGTCCCTCAGACTTTCATTTCTCCAGTCCAACAGATCAGACTAAAAAATATTATCTCTGCAGGGTGAAATTATGAACATATATGAATATGGCTGTAATGGTGGTGACTGTAAACCTTTAGTATTCATTCCTGAGAAACAAACCATTTCTTAACTTAGGTGAATATTACCAAACAATTTAGGAAGATAATTTCTTTTAACCAAATACACTGGTAAATCCATTCTTGATTTTAAAGCAACCTTAAAGCAATCTTAATCAAGATACCCAGTGACAAGAGTTTGCCTACATCAGCTCCTGAAAAGTATTTGCTAAAGGGCAACTGTTGATTAAAAGATCATTTTAGAATTGACAACCAAAGAAATAATTGGCAGTTCTTGAAATCCATTGATCCTTTGGTCAACATTCAGCTTGGGCCTGAGGCAGGTAAGGAAAGTCTTGACTGAATTGATTCGCCACTCTTTGCTGTAGTCATGTTTGTTTAAAGACATCACCTAGAGGAGAAAGAATATGTTTGTTTGTACTCCACTGAATGAAAAGCTCTCAGCTCCACGAGAGTTCCCTTATTCTCCTGTCTAATATCTCTTCTGCAACTCCTATCCTCCAACCCTCTACCCATTCACCTCCCCACCCTCCACCCCCCCCAAAAAACACCAAAAACAGAGGAGGAGGGTTTTCTGTTTGTGCAAGCAGCTTGCTTGTTCAGGATGCTCTTGTGGCTTAAGTTTATTGTTTTATTTTCCTTGAGCTCCAAGCATTTGAATTGCAAACAACGCCTCCTCTCTGAACAACGTGCTGGATCCAAAGAGAGCTAGACAAGCGGGGCTCTTGAAATGGAGTGCAATTTCTTTAGGCCTGGAAAAGAGGGGGAGACGGGTGCTTTCCTTTCCGGTCTCTTGCATTGTTGACGGAGATGTCCCTGAAAGGGGAAGGAGGAGAGAGGGAAGGAGCTCACTCATGTGTGATAATCAGAGATATCCTCCATTTCATTTATTTTATTTCCCTTACTAAGAAGCCAACCTCCCCTCCTCTCCCAAAGGGAATTAGCAATTACAGTGTTGTGAGGCAGAGGAATATGTGCAGCCTAGACAATGATGCATTGTGAAGGTATTTGTGAATTTAAAATCTTATGGCTAAAACAAGCTATGCATTCTGAGAGCTTTCTTCCAGATAGAGCTCTGTCTGAGAAAGTTGAACTTGTTCTGATTGTGAGAGAAGAAGTTAGTGCATCTCCTCACTGATGGCATAATGTACATACATGGTGACTCTGCAAATAAGGATCAGGTATGTTTGTTTATTTATCTTATCCTGCCTTTATTATTTTTGTAATGACTTAAGGCAGTGACCATACTTAATACTCCTTCCTCCTCCTATTTTCTCCAAAACAGCAACCCTGTAAGGTAGATTGGAACTAAGTCCAAGGTTAACCAGCTGACTTTCATGCTTAAAGTAGGAACTCTCCTGGTTCCTAGCTTGGTGCCTTCACCACTAGACCAAAATGGATACTTGAACTATCCTTGAAAAATATATTCTGTTCAATAAAGTTGGTTTTATGCCTTATCATTTTAATATTGTATATTAATTTCTCTTCTTATGATGAGAAAACTGCGTGCTAATATGGAATGTGTATTGCTACTATTAAAATATTACACAGTAAATTCTGCAATGTATTGATTTTTGGAGCACTGTCAGATTACTTTAAGAGAAAGTGCATTCGTGTGGATAATCCTCTGTAATTTTTGGATAAGCAATCCATATTTCCTATATAGTACATAACTATAACAGCAAGGTTAATATAGCATTTGGCAATCATTTTAATTTTTCTCAATGCTCAAGAGAGACATCATGAAAAAGAAGATTTGAATTTGACTCATATTATACACAGTTTAAAGACTTCATGCAGCTGCTTATTCCTGTACAAGGCAAGTCTACTAGATCTCACTAATAGGGAAGCAGCTCACCAGAGCATAGGTATCCATGAGAAGGGGGGAAGTAATGTAGCAGTACTGCAGGCTACTTCTGTTGACTGCCAGCTGCCTACAATTTGGCAGATCGAATCTCACCAGGCTCAAGGTTGACTCAACCTTCCATCCTTCTGAGGTCGTAAAATGAAGACCCAGATTGTTGGGGGCACTGTGCTGACTCTGTAAACTGCTTAGAGAGGGCTATAAAAAGCACTGTGCTATTGCTACTGAAATGGAAGTATGAAAGGATGGAGCTTGATTATGACATTAAAACAAATACTTTGGCATTGTCAAGTTTAGAAGCTGATGCCTATAACAACCAATGTTGTTTTTCTGGAAGGGTACTCAAATCTGGAGCCAGAGCTGAATATGTTATAGAACATGGTTTGGCAAAGTTACAGCAGATGAATTACATTCTGCAGTTGCTAAAGCGTTTGGTCTGACTGAGGCCCTGAAAACTCTCAGAAAACTTCTATACTATATCCCTTTATTTAATTAGTTCTCTAGCACCCTTAGTCTACATCTGTTGAATGCTAAACAGGTCAAAATTGACATATTCTTCCTAATATGAAATCTAAACCCTTTTATTCAGTTAAAACTCCCTTATCATTTAAACTATAAGATCTTTGAGATTATAAGGTAGTAAGAAATTTTTATTTTGCTAGATTCTTAATATTAAAATACGTATTTTGAACAACTGGGCAAAATAACAAATCAGTTTCCATTAAAAGGCTACATTTCAAATATTCCAGATTCCTGTAACTGGGTGACTTACAAATTTAGTTAAGTAGGCCCTAACTAAAATCTAAGCCAGAAATAAGATGACTTTCTCCCTCAATCTATTTTTATGTATACAAACCACATGTGTTCCATTCAAGCAAGTAATATGTACATATTTAAATTAGAGAACTTTTACTGCTTTTTTGAAATATAATTTGCTTTGTTTCCATTTATCTGTTGTCTTCTTTTGCATAGTAGTGGCTTTTTTATATTTAAATATTAAGTTATATAGTTTCACAAAGCAAAGTATTTCTAAAATCTTTCTTGTGTTAAAAGATGAATAGTTACACAACCATGATTCTGTTCCCAAGATTTTTGTACACTTTGGTTAAATTTCGCATTTCTGGATTTCCATAAAAGAATTACCAAAGATTCTTTCTTTGACCTGATGGAGACAGAAATTGATATAAAAAACCCCTTTAAAAAGAAAACTGATTATATGATTGCATTTATCCTGCAGAATAGGAAAAAAGTAGAGACAATTAATTGTTGATGGTTAAAAAAAAGACCATAATGATTTTATTTAAGATATTACAAGATTGAAATGAACAATGCTGTGTGATGCTACCAAATGACAAATTACATTACAAAGCCAGTTGCCTAAGTTGGAAAACAAAGTGGAATATATCATTTTATGGATAGATAATCTCTGATGATTTCCAGATGGCTTATGCAAATATTTTTTGTTTGTTATAGTCAGAAATCGACAATAATAAGAAATCATCCAATAATAAATAGTATATTAAAAGTATCAGATGAAAGAAGAATCAGCTAAGATTTATCACCTCCTTCATTATTAGACATTTATGAATATGAAATTGCAAAGTAACCCAATCAGTGGTTAAATAAACCACTATAGACTGTAAGATTGAATTGACTATAACACAAGGATAAAATCTATTTTTGGAATGCTGAGCACCACCTGGTTAGTTCCAATGTCTTCAAATAAGAAGCGTTGTTCTAAAGGAATTATATAAACTAAGTGGAATCCTTAAGGTTGACCTGAATTTGGAAACCTTAAAACACAAAATTTGGAGCATGTGTGAGTTTTATTATAACTTGCTGGTGAAATATGACTTAGAAACCAAACAAGTAAAAGGCTGCATAATTAAATGGATGCAGAATGCATAAAGAAGAACCTTTAGCATGCAACACTGGGAAGAAAAAATAAATAAATTTACAATGAAAATTATATTTCGGTAAACTGGTATATTTCACTACTTCAGCACTGGTTGCTACAGTTGATAATTCATGAATGGTTTATTAAATAGAGATTTCTTATTGACTAAATATAATTTTCATTTTATTTTATATTTCATGTATTGATTATTCGAATAGGTACTTGTAGATTAATTTTAACTATGATTTGTAATTTATAAATAATGTTAGGTACTTAAATATATAGAACTAACTGAACATCATTCTGAGAATCTGGAGTTAGTTTATGTAATATACTTGTAAATCCCTCTTCTATTTATTTGGTGCTTTTTAACATTGTTTCTCTTCTTTGTTCCCCTTTTGATTTTCCTTTGGTTTTTTTTTTAACCTTCAAAGAATTAAAAACAAGAATAGCAGAAAAAAGAAACAAATGAATTTATACTATGGTGACCACCCTTAACTTTTTGTCAGTTTGAACTAGGAGATAAGGCACTAGATTAGAAAGTGGCAGATACTGTAGTAAAAAAAATGTGAAATTGGAGATCCAAGAGGAAGGAGTAGGAGCAAACTATTATCCAAAAGCTCCATTACAATGATAGATTTACTTACAGCAAAACTGCTAGTCCACCATCCAATTCGGAAAGGCTAGAATAAGCCATAATTCAATATAATGCCTCTGGTGAGCCTCTCCAAGTTCCACAAATCCTTTTGCTTTAATAATGAATAGAGCTTGTTTTCTCAACCATACATCCCCCCAGGACTGCATTGCAACTGCAGAGGGCAGCCTTGTGATCTTAGGAAAAGATGCAGTGATTGCTGCAGAAAAGGCAGTGTGGACACATCTGCATGCTCTGAAGCATCCTTGTAGGGCAGCTTTAGTGGGGTGTCCTTGGGGGCATCTTTTAGGGTCTTAGTGGTACCTTTTCTGACACATTAATGGCATCATCTAATTGGGTAATGAAACAACAAAGCTCAGAGGCCATAGACTCTACATCTCTGTCCTGAGGTAGAAATGTTCTCTTCAGTTTGCACCATTTTGCTTTTGAATCTGAAGCACTGAGCATCTCTAATATGATTCCTGCTAGCAAAATTCTCTATGGACCTCATTGCTATCCAGAAGGCAGCTTACACTGTTATCTTTGCAAGCATAAGGCAGGCATCAGTGGTTGCTCAGGATGAAAAGTGCACACACCTGTCCAGAATGGAAAGCAGGAGAGGAGAGCTATTGGAGAACATTCCAGAGTCCTGCTGCAGGGCAATCTATCTCAAGGACCAGGTATTTTTGTGCCTTGTCCTCATCCCTGGCACACTCAAGTATACTAACTTATGTTCTCTTTTGTGATTTCAAGTGATTCTGCCATCTGTCATATACAGTAGCTGAACACAGGGAATGGCTGAGCAATGTACCTGAAAAGTCTCCCATTTCAAGCGTGCTACTTTCCCATTTTCTCTCTCCCCCTCCCAGTTTCTGTGAATTCATAAACACAAAAATAAAGCCCTAAAAATGTTTCAAGCATGCTCTCCTGCAAAACACATAAGGTTCATGAACGTGTGCATGTATTTATTGGTTAATTAAACATTCACTGTGATGCATTGGGTAGAGCAGGAGTGTCAAACTCACATCGTCATGTGATGACACAACTTTGACAGCTCTGGGGTAGAGTGTTTGGGGAAACTATCAAACTACTAACTTTAAACAAAATAAATGTTCTTTTTTTAATCATGGCAGATCAGCTCACCATGGTGAAGTGCAATTTTTCCCACAAATATGGAGAATGACTCATTATTACTGACTTTCGTACTACTGTACCACTTGAAGACTTATCTATGGGTGGAAAGTGGGAGAGGCATGTCAGGCAATTATTCCAGTCCCAAAGTGTAAAGTTATTGGAAGAACGTCTGCTCAGGCATAGCAGAGATAGGAGAGAGATTTCCAAAGGCCTCATAGTTGTGGCTATAAGTCACTGCTCAGAAGTCTGGGTCATTCATGCAGAAGCTGGTATCTGGAATGTTTGTGAAATAGGGACAGAATGGCACCAGCAGGTTGTATCAAAATTGGAGTGATCAACTTCACACATCTGGATGATCATAAGGGGGCAGTGAAGACTTAAACTTCCATGTATATCTTCATTGCCTTCTAGCAACTTCACTTTCCTTTATCATATGGTAACATGGGATCATCAGTGCTGGGATTCAGCCTGGTCGCATCGGTTCTACAGAACTGGTAGTGGCAATGAAGTTTGGCCCTTTCCTGTCCTATATCCCCTTCTTTTTTTCTTTTTTACTTACATGAATCACGTGGAACAGCTGTTTTGAACACCTCTGCAGCCTTCCTAATCACCTGGGCTGCCTCTGATAAGTAAAAACTTCCATTTTAGAAGCTATGTGGCAGTGCAGTTGGTGCTCGCGTGTGTGCACCAAACCAGTAGCAAAACTGGTTGAATCCCCACCACTGGGGACCATGTACTTTTGTTGGTTGTTGATCTCTTTTTTCTGTACTGTTATGTGAATCCCAAAATAAAGTTTATTTCATGTCTACAGAAGAGCAATTTTACTTTCAGTTAGTTTTCAGGAGCATCTATAATATCTGTATACTTTTTCATCTTTTTCTTCATTTTTAATCACATGCTGCAGAAGTAACATCAATGCAAACCATCATGATATGCTTTATCCTGGCACTCTACAACTCAGGGCCAACACTGACCTGGTGGGATGTCAGTTCAGCTGGAACTTAAGCAAAGATTAGATAGACAAGTGGTCTGGAGGAGGAATTTTGAGTTATCTAATCTTGACACCTTCAGTTCCCACAGACTACTAGAACAATCCGGAAAGGACAGAACTAGGCATGTTCTCACAGTCACAAATCACTGATTAAAAACTCATCTCCTCGTTAGGGACACAGCAAAGCAGTTCATGATGAGAAACAGATTAAGGTCTTAACAATACAACAGAGAAAAGTTAAGAGAGAGAAAAAGGACTTAACAAACGATCTTCCTCATTTTATTAATATTAATAAATGGCAACACATTAGCAAAACATTTTAAAGCATTTGCTCAAAATTAAAGAGATGACTTATAAAAGGGGGGGGGGACATGGCTGAGTTCAAGTGAATTTGTCGGTGTGTATGCACTTAGTCTTTTGTGGAATCCTAGGGAGTTATGGAATGTAGTTTGCTCTACTGTATTGCTACATTTCAGCAGATGAACATTCCCACTGAAATCTTGTCTCTGTATTTTCAAGTGAGAGGGGTTGATCCATATCAGGCAGAATTCCCCAACCTTTCCAGCTTTGCGGACC
>JANHFJ010004522.1:22628-35341 GCA_032468195.1 Cerberus rynchops | reverse complement strand
TTCTTTTAATTGGTTTTTAGATTTTGTTATGTGTGTTTTTAATTGCTGTACACCGCCCTGAGTCCCTAGGGAGAGGGGGCGGGTATAAAAATTCAATAAAATAAATAAAATAAATAAATAAACTTGAGCTCAGAATCATTATCAATTATTGAATAAAAAAGAGGGAACTTAAATGTTAAACTATTTTTTCCTCCTTCTACGAATAAGAACATATTTTCATGTAGCAGTTCCATGGTGGGAGTTGTGTTTCTCATTTACTACTCTATCTTTAATTAATTTGTAAAGACTTCAATTATCTTGATTTACATCTATGCACATGCAGAAGACTTTGGAGCCATTGTGCCTGTTCTTGTGCGTTTTAGCTGAAGCTCTCTCTGAGGAGTGCTACTTTCTATCCTTTGAAAAGCTCTTTTAATTGCCTCATCTTAAATAGTAACATAGGCCAGAGTTTGATCCTCAGCATATTGCTTATAATACTACATTAGCTTAATCCTTCATTTTCTTGTCAATTAAAGACTTATCTTTATTCACAGATTTGCTTATCTCATATTCTTAGTGTATTTTTAATGCTTGTAGTTAAAGTCCCTTTGTTTTTGGCAATAAGGCACTATTCAGTTTGTGAACTTTATAAAACCAGTCTCTGCCAATTTCACTATTTGAGAAGAGTTGTAAAGAAGTGTTCCCACAGTAATTACTTATTCCAGGGATATTCAGAAAAGAATGAAGAAAGGGGAAAGTGTATAAAACAATTGCAAGCCAATTGAGGCAACCTTTGCAAAGTACCTTCCCAGCATTTACTTTAAAAGAGGAAATCTCTGGAAAATCGACACAACAATCGGTTCTCTTTTCATACACGTCCATATAGTAACTTTACAAATATTAGCAATTATTAGATTAATTCACATTTAAATTAATGTCTATTTAAGTCTTAGGGGAAAAGGCAAAGGCAATTTAAATGGCTATCACTTCTTGCTGTGAACAATATAGGACACATTGAGTATTACTTTTTATACAACCATTTGGCATATTGTAAAAGGAAGGTTAGACAACACAAGAGAAAGCTTACATAATTGAGTATAGGATTCAAATCTACATCTTGGCTGTATCCAAGAAATAAATTGGGATAGATTTTGTACTATCTATGCATTCAGTGGGTATTTCAAGTTTTAACTAAATATGTAAGAAAATATTATTTGGTATTCCTGCTAAAATTACATTCCATATTCAAGATCATTGACTGTAATACTTCATAAAAGTTGAGAAAAAAATATCTATTTATCCATTCTGTCCTCCATTTAAGCTAAAGCCAATGCTGAAATAGTTTATTTCTATACTTTTGGCATTTAGCACTGTTCAAAATGTTACTGTGTATGTAAATTGTTTTATATCATATTATTATTTTATAAAGTGTTGTGAATTGTATTCATTGTATCAGATCAATTGACTGAATTAGATATTTTTCTGAATTGGCTTAAGGTGTTGGAAAGACCATCTAATCTGCTTCAATAGTTCAGACAAGAGTTTATGCTTGGAAACAACATGATAAAGCATGATTTAAAACATCCTCATGACCAGTTATTCTGGAGGAAGACCAATAATTCTGAATTCTATTCTGCTGCATCTAAACACAGAAAAACAAAAGTGGATTTTTAAAATCAAAATGGGATGAAATTTGAGGACAGGGTAGACTACCCTAAACTGTGAGAGAAGATGACATATGCCAAACTCCTTAAAAACTAGCGGGTTAGCATGACAGATGTAACCATCACAGCATCAGCTATCTTTACTAGGGGCATTTACAGAATCTTAGATTCTGAACATAGTTGATTTATCTCTGTCCACTCTCATTAGTAAATTGAATTATTGGACAGATTCTGAATTACCCAATTTTGCTATACTTCCAATTCATTGGCCATCACTTTAATGTATTTTTTTGTTTAGAATATTATTTTAAATTTGACCATTAACAAATATTTAAACCCGCCACGTCTCTTCACTCATAATTACATTGCATCAAGTTAAATCTATTACCCATAATTTTAGAACAATCATTTTGATGTTAGTACTACACTTTTAATTATAAGCCATGTCATTAGAAAAAAAAAATCTTATGCTACTTTTAAAATTGAATTCCTTTTCAAGGCATTATCAGATATTAACCAGTATGACTCTATATAGTGTCAAAATATTTTAATGATGATATAATCATGCTATTGCAGTATAAATTTAGCATTAATTCCCCATGCTACTGAATATAACATGCCAGTAGGTATTCTGATTCCATTTTAGCTTAGTTCTCAGTAGGTTTACTAATATTTCCAGTGTGGCATGAATTTCCCTAAGATCTTGTTTAACCTTTATTGTAATAAATGTATGTGAATGTGTGTGTGCATGTATAAATGTGTACATAAATTTGTGATATATTGTTTTCATCATGAAAAATATGCACACACTTTGTATAAAATAACACTTAAATTGTACAGTTACAAACCAATGAATTACAGTTTTACTTTTATTTTTAAAAACTTTTCTTAGTGAAAAGTTATTATTATTTTGTAATATGTGTTTATACTATGAAATTAATATACAAAAGTTACTATGATTTAAAAAATCATTAGGTTGTTGGCTTACTTACACTGCCCATTGTATTTATCTTTACATTTTGATTTAAAAACTATTAACTACCCTGTTTCCCTAAAAATAAGACCCAACTGGAAAATAAGTCTTAGCACGATTTTTAGGTTGCTTTTAATATAAGCCCTACCCAAAAACAAACCTCTGTTAAGATTGTCAGCCAAGTGGATGCATTTAATACCATATTTTTCTGAAAATGAGATCTAATCGGAAAAACAAGCCCTAATGCATCTTTTAGAGCAAAAAATAATATAAAACCGGGTCTTATTTTCAAGGAAACATTGTAACCACTTGGGTTTGCCTGGTATTTTTATATTAAAATCAGTCAACTGTTTTTTAAGGCAAGTTGCCAAATTTGATTCAGAACAGAACAGAATAACAGAGTTGGAAGTGACTTTGGAGGTCTTCTAATCCAACCTCCTGTTCAGGTAGGAAACCCTATATTATTTCAGATAAGTAGTTATCCAAATGTCTTTTTAAAAATTTCCAGTGTTGGAGCATTCACTTCTGGAGGCAAGTTGTTTTACTGATTAACTGTTCTGTCAGGAAATTTCTCCTTATTCTAGATTGCTTGTCTCCTTGATTAGTTTCCATCTATTGCTACTTGTCCTGCCTTCAGGTGCTTTGGAGAATAGGTTCTTTCTTCTTTATAGCAACTCCTTAGATATTGGAACACTGCTATCTTGTAGTCCTTCTTTTCATTAAACTAGACATAGCCAATTCCAACAACCATTCTTTATATATTTTAGCAATTATGATTGCTAAACAATCCTGAGTATGAGTTTAGATATATCTGATTAATTACTGCTGTTTTTTGCTTATTTAATGCCAATTTATTTTATTAATTCTTGGCTGTATTTTTTACATTAAATTTTTATCCCGCTTTACTGAATAATAAATATTCAGAATAGAACTATGTCTCAGATTTTGGTCACTGATGTGATGGTGATGGTATGCTTTGATGATGTGCTAAGTCCAATGTAGCACATCCAACTTCAGTTAATGCCAGCTAAATTTTATCAAGTATATCATGCATACATCTTACATCTCTGTGTTTCTGGAATTTTGATCCAATGATTATCTTCAGGCATTTTTGATTGACTATATGGAATATAGATAGCAGTGACTGGAATATGAAGAGCAGTGTAGTAATCCCATGTGCCATAAGGGAACCTTTTTCTGGCCCCTTTCCCAAGAAGTAAATTAATTTATTTACCAATTTCCAAGAGGGGATCAGGAAAATCTGTTTTATCTTGCAGAAGATGGCTCAAAGGTCTGGGTGTTTTTATTCTTTCTTGGAAAACATACCTTAACCCCTTCTTGACACTTTCTTTCAAAGTAAGAGAATCTCTTAGCCTATAAGAAAAAAGAACTTTGTATTATAGTCCCATGATTTTTCTTCTTAATTTTTTTCTACCCTTTTTGATTATGACAAAATGATTTGTCACAGTAGACCCATAGTATCTCAGACCTACCATAGAATGCATGAGAAAAAGTCAAAGAAAGCAGAACTCACCAGGACTTTTGGTCTTGCACATATTAACACTTGTATCTTCTGTAATTTATTCCATTGTTTCATGAAGTTTTAGATAATGATGCTTTAAAGTGACAAGAGGATAAAGGAGCAATCTATTATGAAAGCAGCAAGGAATCCTCAAGTGCCTGTAAACCACTGATTTAACTGTTCAAATATTTATCTAACATATCATTCTTAATACTAAATTATACTATATTTTTTTCTTATAAATATATACATGAGATTTGTGTTGGAAACTTAAAAAAAAACTTTTAGAAGTATTTCTACTCCAACAATCTACATTTCTATATAAGCAATTATAATGTCAATGATTAATTAACAAGTGTACTCTATTTTAATAAATTTGTTACTTGTAATTGAATAGTCAGATTCTATTATGTTATCACTGCCTTTTTAAAAATCAAAGTATCACAAGTAATGAATCCATATAATTTCTCCAATAAAGGAGAATATTTATAACACAGGATTGAAATGAGGAGTCCTTATACTATCTGAGCTTGGTTGTTTTCTTGCAGATGTTTCATTACCTAAAGTAGATAACACCATCAGTGCTAGTCAATCACTAGCACTGATGATGTTACCTAGTTTGGGTAATGAAACATCTGCAAGAAAACAACTAAATTCGGATAGCACAAGAACTTTGATAGTACACAGATTTTAAAAGCTGTAGATACTTCTTCTTTTGGAATTATAACACATATATGCAAATTGAATTATAAAGCCTGTGCATAGTATTTATAAATATAAAGCTATATAGGTTTTACAGAAAACCAGTCTCTCTGCCTTAAGAAATTAAGACACTAACCAGCAGCTTTTCTTGATAGGATTTCTTTAGATGGGGTATACAAGCACATACATATAGGGTATATTCAAAGGATTATTGGTATAAAACTAATTTTAAAAATTTAGAAGGAGATGTAGATATTTATGGAAGCTAGGACAAATGAACAACAGTTCATTTAAAAAAAAATATGGTTATTGCTATTCTACCACTATATAAATATGGAGCAAGATTATTCAGGAAATAGCAAGTAGTATTTTGTTAGAAAATATTTGATATTATGTATTCTTTGTTCCACAAAGGCCACAGAAGTTCTGGTAAATTAACAACAGTGATTAGCTTTATGTATGCTATTCAATTTTGGATTAGACTTAATTTGATATAAATGTTCAATATGTATTAGTGATTTAGAAACTCCTTTTTATGAGCATGTAACACTGAGAACGAAGACATTATCTGGACTCAAATGAATCATAAGCAAAACTTAGGCATTCAAAGTATTTGGGAGCAGAGAGCACAAACAATGGAGTAAACCATGGTCTATAAGACAAAGTTGACATCAGCATTTTCTACAATTAATTTGCAATAAAAAGGTTATTGGACTCATTCCAAGTACATTGAGATACTAGTAATAGTTTCTAATTTGATTTCTGGTGGCATATCCATATTTTCGTTTTGCAATAATATGAAAGCAGTTTGTTAATGCCTTTTACAAGAAAGTTTTTTTTAATTGCCAGTGTAGATCCTGTTGGTCTCCTATCTAAATACTTACCATTTCCAACTGTGGTTTGCTTTTTTTGTGATAAAACAAGTTTGGCTAGAGAACGTTTACAAGGAACTAAAGATTAATTAATAATGTCAATATAGTCTTTCACTTTTTAACTCAAAATTAAACATAAGACTGTAATGTTAGGACAGGCAAGCAAAATGTTCAAATTGTATAACCAAATGTCTCAATTTGGTTATAATCCCAGAAGCTTTTTTTTCTTCTCCATAAAATAATTATCCATATATTTAATTCCAGGCATTTTCTGTTCTCAGTTTCTCTTCTATGATAATTTTTTTCCTCTTACTATTTTTCTTCTTTCTTTTTGCAAAGTGCAGAACACATAAACTTAATACTGTGCAACCCACTCAAGTGACTTATTAAAATATGTGTTAATTATTTTGCTGGAAATAAAGTTAAACTTCCTTCAGTTTACTCACAGAATACTTTAGTTTCAGTTATCATTACATTATATAGGGATTGAGAACGGACCACCATATGAACTCTTTCAGGCTAATCTTCAACATTCTAACATATACAAAAGCCTCTATCTAGGTCTTCTTTAAGGTGTTAGAATAGCATAATGGTGGAAAGGAATAGGTCATGTGAGCAGATGGCTAAAATATGAAAGGATAGAAGAGAAAAAGAATGTGTGAGTTGATGTATTTTGTCTGGAACAACGGCAAAGGAAAGCAGACAATGACTGTGACATATGATTTACTTTTTCAAATTAAAAGTATTATCTGAATCTGTTGCAGGTTTCATGGTATATTTACCACAGTATTGGTTCCATAAATTAAAGACTTCAATATCAACTTTTTATATTTGTCAATGGCAGTTCATTGAGATTAGGGATCCTTCAAAGCATAAATAGAGACAATACAATTGTACAGAATTGAGAATAAATTTTAAAAAAAGATGTTTTTGTCATGTATTTATGCCCTCTGCTGGTTAGTTGGCAACTAATTTATTTGCTCATTAATTCATTTTAGCCAATTTCATTCTCTGAATTTAGAAATGACATTTGCAACATACAGTACCTGTATTTTTACCAATTCAAAACAAACAAAATAGCAACATCATTTTATCCAGAAAACTGCAATCTGTTATTAACATAGCACATTTTCTCCAAGAGCTAATAGTAAAGACTCCTTCAACTGCTATTTGAGTTCTGGTCACTTAATAGACATATGCACGTAATTTTATTTGTAACAATATAGAATTCAATTAGTCTAGTTTACAGCACACAGAATTCTTGGTGGTGTTTCCCCAAGTATGATTTAGTCCAATCCTCCCTTTTACAAGGTTAGAAAAGGTGTTCAAGACAATGTATTTAATTTAATTTATTTATTTATTTATTAGATACAGTACCTGTGCTGATTATGTAAAATATATGCATTTTTAAGCACAGAAAACATAATGAGGAAAGCATTGAATTATGCTATATTATACAAATTTGTGTGGAATAGTTTTCTTTAAGCATTTTATTGAAAGAAAACAAGGCATAAATAAACAAGTGAATCACATGCAACATTCTGCCTCTTTCAAAAAAAAACCATTGAAATCTTTCATCAGGTTTGTCACTGACTGACCTAGATTTTTGGGAAAGAAGCCCAAGTGTGAATGCAGAAAATGTCAGCCATTTCCTGGTAATTGAGGAAGTAAAGTAAAAGTGAAGGCTAAATTTGAACTGCCTGGTCACCGGTGAAGAAATGAGTTGCAAATCTGAACATTTTGAAGAAATGTGTGAAATTTATCATATTTTATATTTTGTTGCTGTTGTTATTCAGTCACTAAGTTGTGTCTGACTCTTTGTGATTATATGGACCACAGTATGCCAGGACCCTCTTATCCTCCACTGTATCCCAGAGTTTGTCCAAATTAATTTTCACGGCATTAATGATACTATATAATTATCTCATCCTCTGCCGTCCCCTTCTCCTTTTACCTTGTCTCTTTCTCCACATCAAGGTCTTTTCTGATGAGTCCTTTCTTCTCATTTGATGGCAAAAGTATTTGAACTTCAGCTTCAGTTTTTGTCTTTCCAAAGATCAGTCAGGGTTGATTTCCTTTAGGACATCTTTGTATACAACACCATTTCCATATGTCATGTCATTTCTTATTGCATGGACAAGAATACTGTATGTGAATTAATCACTACAACTGTTTTGCTTAAACTCAATTTTGAACTATCAGTGCAGATAACTATATATTTATTCCATGTACAGATTTTATTTTATTTTATTTTATTTTATTTATTTATTTATTATCAAGATTTCTATACCGCCCCCTCTCCCGAAGGACTCGGGGTGGTGTACAGCTAACTAAAAAACATAAATATATAACAATTTAAAACACAATTAAAATAATTAAATTAATGGCCAAATAACTAATTATAAATTTAAAAAGTTTTAAACAATTTAAAAATTATACATTTAAAACTAATTAAAAAACCAATTAAAACCAATTAAAATCCCCCAACTGATAGTACTAGGCCAGACTGGCTTGTTGGAACAGAAAGGTTTTCAGTGCGTGCCGGAAGGTCCATAGGCCCGTGATGGTCCAGATCTCCGGAGGCAGTTCGTTCCAAAGGGAGGGTGCCCCCACAGAGAAGACTCGAACCCTTGGGGCTGTCAGATGACACCGTTCTGACAATGGAACCCCAAGGAGGTCAACTCTATGGGAACGCACAGGTCGGCAGGAGGCTGATGGTGGCAACAGGTGGTTCCGTAAGTACCCGGGTCCCAAGCCATGGAGTGCTTTAAAGATAAACACCAACACCTTGAACTGAACCCGGTAGGCCACAGGAAGCCATTGTTAAATATGAAAGGTAACCAGCAGGTTAAACTTCTATTTGTTCAAACATATCAAATATTTAATTTTAGGAGAACCCTAACTTTCATCTGATCTACATTGGAAAAGTCTAAATAAAACTACTATAGTCCCAGATTTTTGAAATAGTGGACTTGGCAATTAATTCCAAAAATAAAGCTTTCAACACTAGACAACAACAACCCTTTGAAACAATTGAAGCAAAATATCTATAAGTAGCACAATTCAAATGAGCTAACATAGAAAGAAACAAAAACTATGGATTTTGGATTCATTACGGTAGCATAACTATGATTACATGTGTTAACCTGATTCTAATCAACTTCAGTTATTTGTAACTAAGTAATGAAGAACTCTAAAAACAACTCAGAAGAACAGCTTTTGTTTGGACATTCACTTTGCTTTGTGGTACAATACATTAAACAGATTTACTTAGCTGCCTGAAGGGGCTTATATTCTAATAAATATATTCAATGTTTTCTTCCTTAGTTAGTTATTAATTGGTTATTAATATTCATTAGGATTATGCAAAGAGGTGCTTCAAAGAAAAGAAACATATATGAAGCAACTCTTTTGGTATTATTGAAGAAGTTGGGATTTTCAAGTTCACATAATTATACAGCCTTATTATTTAACTTTTCATCCCAGACAATGAAAAGCTTGCCTCTTTTTCCATATTATAACATGATAAAATAAAGAATGATTCAAGCTTGCAGAATTGTTATCTTTGCCTTCCTAATAGTATCCTGAGTGTAAGTGTGTGTTAAGATTTTAATTCTCATCAACTGTAGCTAGTGCCAGAATTAGTATAATATATCTGGAAGGGATCAGGCTGTGGACTTTTGGGATAGGTTAAAAGATTAGCTTTAATAATAAATACAAATTACAAAGACATTATTCACAGCATAAAATCTATTCGAACAGTTAGGGATGATAAGTAATAAAGAATGATGGATGAATATTAAATTTCATTTTTCTTTGTATACATTATTTGAATATTTATGGTCCCCTTTTCTATTCTGGACTTTTTCTTATCACAAAGTAGTTTCCAACAAGTTTATTGTCTGAATGTAGAATATACATATTTACTTATTTAGAGCCATGGTGGCACAGTGGTCAGAATGCAGTATTGCAGGCTAACTCTGCAACTGCCAGCAGTTCAATTCTCACCAGGCTCAGAGTTGACTCAGCCTTCCATTCTTCTGAGGGTGGTAAAATGAAGACCCAGATTGTTGGGGGCAATATGCTAATTCTAAAAACAATTTAGAGAGGGCTGTAAAACACCTGGAAGTGGTATATAAGTCTAAGTGCTATTGCTTTGGCTATTATCTAGACAGAAGAATACTATTGATTTAATACTTTTTCTCTATCTACCACCAAATTATTTTATTCCTGAATGGATGATAAAAATACTTGTTGGACTCAGGTGGTGATACAAAGACTGTTTAATTTGGGGCCAGTCACTCTTTCTCAGCCCAATCCACTTCACAGAGTTGTTATTATGGGGTTAGCATCCCATTTCTCCAAAAAGATGACCCACCTTGAAAAGAAGTCCTATCACGTTTTTGAGCGCATGTGATCAAATTAAGCCCTACCTACAAAATTAGCCCTAATTAAGACTCTGCTCACTCTGGGCTGCAGGGGGTAGGGTGAGGCACATAAAAAAGAAGCTAGGGTGGGGGTGGAGCTACCCTACTTACCAGGCCTCACACACCCCGACACCTGTCTTGCCACCTTCTGTGGTCACTTTTTCTGTGGCCGCTTGCTGCCACTCGCATGCATTGCTCTGGCCTCCATTTCACTTTTAGATGCATTCTGGAAAGTCCTCTGCAACTGATAATAGAGCTCCAGGGTGATTTGGAGCTCTGTTATTGACTGCAGAGGGCTTTCTGGAAGGCATCTGAGGATGAAATGGAGGCTGGGGTGAAGCATGTGAGTTGCAGCAAGCGGCAGCAGAAGAAGTGGGCCAGCAGTGGGTTCCTGCTCAGTGGGGCTGTGGGTGCCACCACTGTGAGGTGAGTCAATAATTAGAACCCCCCAAAAATAAGGCCTAGCTGTTTTTTTCGGTGGGGGGTCAAAAGAAAATAAGACCCAGCCTTCTTTTTGGAGAAACATGGTAGGAGCAAGAAGGTGTGTTGGATATGTTCGCTGCCTTGAGTTATTTGTAAAAATAATAAAGGTGGGATACATATTAAATAAAATAAGTATATAGGAAAATTATCTAAAGATAAATCAATAAACAAAGCAGTTCAATTGTTTCACTGTACTCCTTTGCAAAATTCTTAAGGCAGAACATTGAAAGCAGTTGTATAAAGCCATTCTGTCACCAAGTGACAGACTATATATTATGTTGTCGTGATTTCAAAGGCATTATATTGTATGTTTCTCTGCAGAAATGATAGGGCAGAATTACTTCCTGTATGTTGGGGTTGCTGAACTTATTTTTGGCAAACCAAATTCACTCTGAATAAGCTTGTCAGAAGTCTACATGACAGCAGTGAGCAGGGACAGAACACGCAAGGCATATACTTTCCAACTATCTTTTCTACATAAAATCTATTCAATCGTGTATAAACACATTCTACTTAGGTATATACATTCCTTTCTCTTTTGATAGACATTTTAGTTAGGCTTTTAATTAATTGGATTTATAGCAAACACTGGGTGATACTTTCACATTGAAAGATGGGTTTGAAACAATTGACTTTTGCCATCTCCAGCACAAACTTCCTCTCTTTGAAACCATCAGTGGATGGTGATAGTATTACTTTGTGTAAACTTCTACTGATAACAATGGAGGTTCTCCTCAGGCATCTTGTAACCTGGAAAAGTTAGTATAGCATTAAGCTGTGCATTGCTATGGTTTGTAATTACAAAAGGTTTAGGAAAAGACAGAGGCCACTAAATGGGGAAGCTTATCATCTGCAGAGGTATCCCATAATACAGGTAAGTCCTTGATTTACAGCAGTTCATTTAGTCACCACTGAAAAAAGTGACTAATAGCCATTTTTCACACTTATGATCTTTGTAGCATCCCCATGATCACATGATCAAAATTCAGAAGCTTGGCAATTGGTTCATACTTATGACCGTTGCTGTGTCCCAAGGTCATGCGATCCCTTTTTACAATCTTTTGACAAGCAAAATCAATGGGGAAGCCAGGTTCACTTAACAACCTTGTTACTAACTTACCAACTGCAAAGATTCACTTAACACCTATAAAATGGGGGAAAATTCATTTAACAAATGGCTCACTTAACAACATAAATTTTAGGGTCAATTGCAGCTATAAGTCAAGAACGACTTGTACCATGAACTACTATATTGTGAATAATACATTTTAGCTTGCACTCTATTATTTATGTAAATATCACATCTTAATCTCTTGTATGGTAATATCACAATACTGCAAGATAAATTTCTTCTTTCATTTATTTATTCAAATTTATTAACATCTCAACTCCAATGGACTGTTATTTGTAAAAAGCTCATAATGTTATATAAGAAGGGAACCATTAATTTATCAAAAGGGAAAAGAATTTGTTGAGAAAATTTATATATTACACATCATAAAAACAGACTGTATACATGAAGATGATACCTCAGAGCTAGATACGTTCTTATATATTTGAAAAGAAACATCACAAATTCAAGGCTAATGGTTACTATCAGTGTAATGATAGACTCAAGATCTAGTTTGGTGCACTGATTAAAGATACCAAGCTAGAAACCAAGAAATTCCATTCTACTTCTGCTTTGGACAAAATGCCAGCTGGGTGACCTTAAGCCATTTATTACTCTCCAAAGGGTCCTTGGTGCTCTCTGAGCTTAGGTGCAGATGTTTCATTATCCAACTATGTAACATCATCAGTGCTAGCACTGATGAATAAATGAAACATCTGCAAGAAAACAACCAGGATCAGAGAGCACCAAGAACACTCATTTCAATCCTGAGCTAAAAATATTCTCCTCCACCATCATTCACTCTCCCTCAACCCTAGGAAACAGGCAGTAGTAAGGTTAGGGAATCTCACAGAGATATTAGCCAGGACTAATATTAACAATATACAGGAGTGATGTCATTGGTAAAGATGCCATTGCAGGCAATCTCCTTTCCATGCTATCCTAGAGCAGGGGTGGGCAATTACGGCTCGTGGACTTCA
>JANHFJ010004521.1:19883-30687 GCA_032468195.1 Cerberus rynchops | reverse complement strand
CTAGGGATTCGAACCGCCGAACTGCTGACCTTTCTGATCGACAAGCTCAGCGTCTTAGCCACTGAGCCACTGCATCCCCATCAAAACATTAAGAAGAACTCACCTGGTCACAAAGGCTCACCTGGTCTACATTCAATGTCACATAATCAACAACCAGATACTGTATATCCTGGCAGCCAACAGGATTAGATTGGTAGGCGAAAGATCTCTTTTGAAGAAGATCTTAAGGTTTGGTTTTAAGAAGCAGTTTAAAGATTAGGAGACACTAAGCCCTCTCTTCCATTGTCTTGTCTCCATATCTTAACTGACCATCTTTACACCTGACAGAATGACCTCCATGGCTCATTACCTTTCCGGCAAATATCTGGAAGTTTTTTTTCTCCAAACAAATCCATCATGATAAGGCAATTTCTTGTTAAAAACTTTGAAGGCCATCAGCTGGGAAACCAATGGGCTTCTTTAAAGCCATTGGTTTGTCACTGTGAGAACACATTGTGAAGTAGATGGGCCAGTAGTCTAGTCCAAAAGGGCACTGCTTATGTTCTTATGATATAGAAGGACTTTTAAGACTGGGAGAATGGAAAGAAGGTTGACAAGCCACCCTGAATTAATGGGTTGAGTTGGATGGCTATAGAAATTGAAGAAATTGTCAGTGTATTTGGTTCATAGACTAAAAGAGACATAGTAACAACATCAGCCAATGAATAGGCATGGCAACTAAATCAGCCAATGAAGGCTGTTTGGAAACTGAAACAGTATTTGACTGAAACAGCACGAAATGAGTCCCTAGGGAGAGGGGCGGTATAGAAATCTAATTAATAAAATAAATAAAATTAATAAATAAACCTTGGTGTGGCTAAGGCTGTGCTCAGCTCTGAAACTGAAACTGAAACAACTCTGTGCTGAGCTTTTAAACAGAAACTATTCTCTCCTCTGCTTGTGTTTTTGTTTGTGTTTGCTACCACATTGGAAAAACCTGCTTTTGGGTATTGTATATTTACTTCATGTGTTATAATATAAAGAGAAGTTATTGGATCCTGCTGAGTTCATTTACTTGTGTGTGCTTCTGAATGTGATTGCTGCTGCAAACTAAGTTATGAACCCAGAGCACACAAAGATTGAACTGTAATTAAGTTGAAGAAACTGCCTGTGTTAAATAAGAGAACAAGGCAGAGAAAAACTTGCAGTTTTTCTGTTGAATTCAAGGAGATCTCTCTGCCTCAATTGGGACAGAAGAATTATATTGTTTGGGCTGAAAAATTGGAATGTTTCCTGAAGGCTAAGGAGCTATGGGATATTGTTGTTAATCTATCCTGGGGACCATAGGCAGCATGATAAGGCACTGGCCTACATCAACTTGAGTTTAGAAGATGAACAATTCCTGAATGTGGCTAATTTAAAAATTGCCAATGAAGTCTGGCTACAATTGAGAAGAGTGCATGTGAGTGTGTCTGCGTGCAATATTGTACAATTGTTCAAGCTATTATACAGAGCCTGGTTGGAAGCACATGCATCTGTGCAGAGATATTTGGAACACCTGCAAACTCTATTTGTTGAGTTAGAACAGTGCGGAATGCAGATTCCTGAATCTCAGAAAGTGCTGTTGGTGTTAAATAGTCTGGATGAAACCTATTACATTGTTTCAACAGTGTTTGAATGCAAACCAGAGCAGGAATTATGTTTGGAGGTCTTAAAGGCTTTTTTGATTACTGAGGAGAACAAGAGCCATTTTAGGAGAAGCCACAAGGAGAAATTCCTGAGATGGAGGCTCAAGGAGCAGAGAGAGAGAAACAATGGAAAGTTTCACAGGCAGATGTTTCCATACAGAAAAGTATCAGCAGACACCAGATTACAACCCAGCAAAGATTTTCTAGGCAGAAAGACCAGGAACAGCTAAGGTGTTTCATCTGTGGTGAAAGGACTCATTTACAAAAGGACTGTTTGCAAAGTAAAAACTATTTGCAAGGAAGAAAAGCAGCAGATGAACAAATTTCTGTGGCAAAAGTCAGCTATTGTAATAGCAGAGACAAATGGTAAATAGACAATGGGCCTAGTCAAACAATTGTTAACAATTCTAAATTGTTTTACAGGATGTATCCAGCTGAAGGAGATGCAGTAGCCTTGGCGAATGGACAGAAGGCTAAAGTTATTGGAAAAGTGTGCAAGTTCAATATCTGGATAAGATGTTTAGTGATATATTATGTGTACCTGAAATGGAGCATAATTTAGTGAGTGTCTCTAGCTTAGATAAGCAAGGATTTAAGGTCACATTTGTAAATGGGAAGTGTCTCATAAAGAGAAATGGGAATGTATGTGCACAGGGCATAAATCAGGATAATCTTTATGTGTTGCAGGGACAAAAGGTTCAATATGCCCAAACATTTGGAAATGTGGCACATCGTGATTCATCCACTTGATAGGTAATCTGCTAGCAAAGTAAAAGTGTGTAATGTGTGGTATGAGGCAAGGAAATATAAGGAAGTATTTACATTACCTTAAATTGAGCAAGTGAAGTGGAAAGAAGCCATGGAGAAAGAAACAGAATCCATGGATGAACATAAAGTGTTCACATCTATGACTTTGCCACAGAGTTGCAAAGCCATAGGATGTAAATGGGTGTACAAAAATAAAGGACTACCCAACAATGAGATCCAGTATAAGGCTAGGTTAGTGGCACAAGGTTTTCACAGTTGAAAAATATGCACTATGATGAGGTATTTGTGCCAACAGTAAAGCGTGAAAGCATAAAGCTGGCACTAGCATTGGCAGCAGCACGTGGACATAAAATTTGGCATTTTGACATAACCATAGAATTCCTCAATGCTGAGTTAGAAGAAGATATGTATATGGTTCAAACATCTGGGTATGAAAGTCAAAAGCCTAACATGGTGTATAATTGAACAAGGCTATTTATGGACTGAAGCAATCAGCCAGGAATTGGAATACCTGTTTAGATAAGGCACTGAAGGGTCTTAGGTTCAAGAATTGCAAGACTGATGATTGCATATACACTGGAAAGTTAAAAGGTGGGGATTGCAAATTGTTAGTATTTGTGGATGATCTTGCAAAGGATGTATCACAGGTAAAAGAATTTGCTAATCAATTGGAGAACAAGTTTGAATTAAAGAATTTCAGAGACATACAAAATTATCTAGCTGTAGAGATACACAAAATTGAGAAAAGTGGTTATGGTCTCAGTCAAAGAAGAAAACTTGAACAGTTGTTGGAGAGAGATAACATGAAAGATTGTAATATTGCTCCAATACCTATGAATACAGATTTTCATAACACTTTGGGTGAAGACAAAAGTGAAGCCTGTGATCAAGAGATATATCAGTCAGCAATAGGGACCCTGTTATATCTGTTACAGTGGTCCAGACCAGACATAGCTTGTGCAGTCAGCATCTTAAGTAGCTTTACTGCTCTACCAATGCAATTGCATTGGATGTGTAAAAAGGATTCTCAGGTATTTGAAGGAAACTATGAATTTGGGTCTTCAAATACAGGTCTCTGAAGAATATTAAGTTATTTGGTGTAATGTCTATTTCAGTCATGAAGGGAGGAGTGTCAGTGTATTCATGATCTGGAATAGGGCTTAGCAACAAGATCAGCCAATGGAACTGGGACAGTCTGGGCTAAGCCTGGGGGTAGCTTAGCTTTGCAGCTGTGAGTCTGCTGAGCTTTGAAACTGAAAAGAAACCTTAAGCATGCTGTGTTGAGCTCTGAACTGAAACTGAAACTCCTCTCTTCTGCTTGTGTTTTCTTCTCTCTACCATGTTGAAAGACCTTTTGGTATTGTATACTTACTTCATGTTATATTATATATAAAGAGAAGTTCTTGGATCCTGCTGAGCTCATTTACTTGTGTGTGCTTCTGAATGTGATTGCTGCTTCAAACTCTGAGAGTATATAGCCATAGTATCCAAAAGGGGTTATATATATTTTTGTAAAATAGCTGCCACTGTATTCAGTTTTCTTCTTCCAATGACAACCGTGTGATACATATTTGTAAATAAAATAAAGCACCTCTCCTAATTTGAAGATTATATAACACCTGAGTGTTATTGTTGCTACTTCAATCTTTGCCACCTGGTCAGCCAAAAATCCCAATACATTCTGATTTTTAGCTGTGACATTCGGATTAAATAAATCATGAAAGAAGATTCCTTTTTAACCTTGAATCTTAACTCAGACCTGAAAGCCAGCACAACATGAGTGAAAAATAACCTTGAGCAATTCTAGGAGAAAAAAAAATAACTCAGCAATAAGAGCAGTATAGTTAATGATTTTTATCACAAAGTCACAAAGCAAAAATAACGCGCACTTTTTCTTCTTGAAAAGAATGTGGAAATCGCATGTGCACGTTATACACCGATAAATACGGTAATAACCCAATACTAACACATAGTCAACTTAAAAATAGTTGACTTAAAAAATAAGGCAATAGTGTTATAAATGGGACATTAAAGTGTCAATGCTTTATCAGCAAAAGATCTTCATCAGATCAAATGGCACAGACTTTGACAACAGAGTGAATAGAAAAATGTATAGTTCAAAAATGATTCAGAAACATTTTGAATTTCAATACCTCACTGCTATTCATTAAAGCAGCTGCACAATTTGTCCAGGATTTTATGCAAATGTGTGTACATTTTTACTTTAAGATCATTAACTTTAATCAGTACGAAGTAGCAACATCTATGGCTCTAGCAGTGAAGAAGTTTCTGAATGCTGTTAAACTATTATTCTGGTTCTATTAATGAAAATAAGTAATAATGAAAATAATGACAATTAGGAGTATTATTATTACATTAGATTGTTTATTGATTTTATGGGCTCTCTGTGTAATCAGTGTTGTATAAGTGCTATAAATAAGCAAGAAAAAAAGACATAACTCAAAAGTTACACAACTGGTAGTTGGTAACGACATCAAGCAGCAATACAAGTATCTTATGCATTTAAAACTTTAAGTGGTTAATAGAAAATTATCTAACTGTACAGTTATTTAAATAAACTGTTTTAAAATGTAAAAACAGTTATGTATATTCAAGAAAGGCAAAAGTGTTCAAGTAAGAAGAAAGGCATATGTAGGAATGTGTGTATGACTACTGTATATGTATGTATATACCTTAACATCCCTACCTGTATCAGTAAATATTGGCATGAGTATCAGCAGATATTATCATGTCTGAGTCCTATTATGAAATTTTCTAATTCATGCAGCCAGTAGACTATTACATTTAAGAACATTTATTCTGACCATTATTAATTTAATGAAATTTTACAATATTGCAATGCTATTTTATATTTTAACAGTTATTTGCATAATGTGCTTAATATCAATTTTAAAAGAATCAAACGATTATAGTTCCTTTCATAAGTGAGCTTGCGATACTATATAATTTACTGGCCTACCTACCCCCCCCCCCCCCAAATTTCTGTTGATCTCATTATACCTGACTGATTGCAGATGGTTCTGTACAAAGCATTTTCTAATTAATAAGTTGTGCTAAACACTACAATGGGAAACAAATATATGGCTTAAACAGGCAGTTTTTGACTGCTCTGGCATCTTAATGAACTGAAGTGCTCCAAAGCAATAATATCCATCTCCAGAATAGCTTTAGCTATAAGGCAGCTCAGGTCCAATTATTCATCTAAGCTGCTTAACTCCTGACATAAGATACAATGCTCTTCTTTTTTTGTCACTCCGCCAACTCATGTTTACTGAAATAATAGCTAATGATATGTATAAATGTCTCCCTACAGATAGCACTTTATACAAAGTTAGAACATAATCCAAAATTTAAGTAGCAGAACTTTTTCACTAAGAAGCCAGCGATTCAGAGGGACAGTTTGAAATGAATTTTATGCACTAAAATTATGTAAATGAATGCCATTATTGCATATGATACCAAAATGTACGTATACCTGTACTTTTGGAGATATGGTGATAATGAAACCTACTCTTGGATATAATCTCACTAATGAGGTATTATGTTGAAAGACTGGGAGAGGGACATATAAAAGTAATAATGTCTTATGATAGTCACATTTATAGAACGGCTTAGACACCTGAAGAGACAGAAGTATTTTAAATTATTATAAAAGTTTGGAAGTTAATGTAATCCTTAATGTTCTTCCTTTTAGCACAATAGGATAGCTACTTGTTGTTCACATGAATTCTATTCTTGAAGAAATGGTGGTTAGGAAGTGGGAAGCATATCATACAGTATTTTCAGTATAGTTTTAGGAAAATATTAAAAAAGACAAGTGAGGTATGGTATTTAATTATTTGGCTTAAATGGAGCAATTAGAAAAAATATTGGCTGGTTTAGTCAAAGAAAGCTCTCAATAAACATATACAAACAGATATATTTCTAGAATATAACAAAATATTATGACAAAGACAATCTTTTCAACCAGTCACCACTCAAAGATATTCTAAGAGCTGTTAGGCGAGACAGCAACATTAAATGTACTGAAATATTTTTTTAAGCCCTGTTCATAGTATTCCCAAAAGGCATGCACTTGAGACATATTTTAAAATATAGGCAATATACTTACAAGTGACATGCTCACTTTGCATATACAAACCGTCTTCCATCACAAATATTTCTTTCATTTCAATAGCCTTTGGTTACTGCTTTACCATAGTCTTAACGTTTTCCTTCAGGACACTGATTTTGAGCCAGTTTCTGAGGAAATTTGAATTTTGAATAAATACATTTCATATGGGAATTTATTAGGATTAATTTTATAGTTTAAGAAATTTGCCCCAGATGAAACAATGCTGAAATCTAATAGAATTTCCTTGTCCTTTTACCATATGATTATTCTGTATTCATCAGTCATATCAGGCAATTATCAAGCTTGGAGTTATATGTTGGGCTGAAAATGATTTACAAGACATGCTTTTCAATAACTTTTTGGACTGTGGTCAGTGGTGGGTTTAACAATCAGTTCTGTGAGTGCGCACAAAAACATAGCAATGTGAAGATTAGCAGCTTGCCTACTCAGATAGCCCAGGTATGTAGAACAGCAGAGGAGCAGAAATCAGCTGTGCCACACAAATTCATCTTTCAGCTGAGCCAGAAAGAAAGGGATTTAGGAGGGGGGGGGGAGACTGAAGGTTGGAACTACCAGTAGAACCTATCCAAAAAGGTAGCATCCCACCACTGACTCTGGTTCTAAGAAACTGAATCAACTGAAAGTCAAAATTATAATGATGGCCATGCAGTGTTGAGCTTTATTCCTGATTTCTAACATCCGTTAATGAAATGCAAATGATGACCTCTCAGCAACATTCATAAGAAGTAGATCAAAGGACAATTCACAGTTTTGTATGATTTCTAAATATAGGCATTGTAAAAATTCAGAACAAGGCAAATAACCAGATACCTTCTCTTCCTGATATTCTTAGGACTATAATTCTGTAAATAAATTTCCCCTGCCACATTGTTGGCCTTGATAGATCCAAAACATATGGAAAGAAACAGATTACCACCTGAAACAAACTATGAGAAAAAAGAAGTGCAAAGCAGTACTTTTCAATGGGAAATTTCTAAACCAAATTGTAAACCGTGATTTAGAACACATGCAGAAACCACAAAGAGCTGCTGTACATCATTTTAAACAATACTAAGATAGATGAAACTATATGTACACAAATGCTATATCTGACTGAGTTCCAAAAAGCCATTACTCAAAAATTGTTCCAAAAAACTTTTCACCTAGTTCAGGTTATGACCAAAGAAAAATGAAAAAGAAACTACTTTTGGATTTTCATATTCACTCCTTTATCTTCCCTGTATTATGAAAAGTAGGACCATTTCAGGTTTGAAAATAATAAAAATAAATCACCAACTTCCAACCTTGCTTTTTTAATGGACAAAAGAGAAAAGAAGTGACTTTTCCCCATCTTTCCAAAGTTCCATCAAGGGTAGATGCCCTATCTGAAAAGATGCAAGTATGTGAATGGCTTTGGTAATACAGATAAAATTGCAGGTAAAAGGCATTGAATAAAATATATAAATTGAATAGGGTTTGGAATATGTAAAGGAACACCTAGGGAGATGATTATTTTTGCTTCAACAGACTGAAGGTTTATCATTGCAAAATGAATCCTGGATTTTAATCTTATGTTTTTAAACCAAGAATTGTTAAGCAAATTTTGAATTCCACAGGGCCTAGAATGTGTAAGACTGTAAAAAAACAATTTAGATTGTGTGATTGTTATTATTATAAACTCCAACCAATATGACCAGTGATCAAGACCATCTGGAAGTACTTTGGAATATTTTTTCTGAATTTTCACTTTTACTTCTAAATGGAAAACAGTAAAATCATTCACTGAATATTTACATTTACATGTTATAAAATCCTTAAAGATACAAATAGGGGGGCAGGGTTGTATGTTTGGTAAAACAGAACTTACTTGCTGCTTGCAGCAAATATTTCTACAGAATAAGGTTTTTTGTGTGTGAAAACTTTTATTGCATTTTCTGAAATCAAGTAACAGTAAAAAAATAATTCTAATTATTTAGGAAAGTTGTGTGTACAAGTTGTGACTTGTTTGCTCCTGGGCTGAAATGATTACAGCAACCATGGTTGCTTAAAAGGGAAATTATAAGAAGTGAAATAATCTATAACTCAGAAACAGTCTGAACTTGAGCAACAAGCTTCAACTTGTAACTATATTTATCTGATGTCATCTGAATTTCACTTTCACGTATTTTTCTCATAACTAATTTTCGAACAGAAAAACATACAGAGTTTTAAAACAGGAAAGATGTTTTTTCATTCTATAAGATTTCAAAGCTCAAGAAAGTTCAAAGAAGGAATTTATCTATTATTTTTATTCATTTTATTTATCTATTATTTATTTTATTTATTAAAGTAGAGGTTTCAAGCAAAAGACATTAACTATTCATAATCAGAGCAAGAAACATTTACTTTGCTCTGAACAGGGTTCATTACATTAGGGGTCACCAACCTTTTGGACCTCAGGAACCACTAAATTCATAATTTTAAATCCCGCAGACCACTAATATGAATCCAGCACGACACTCACCAAAGCGCCACTCGCTGAAGCGCCTGGACTTCCAGTAATGGAGGGGGTCCTTCAGGCACTAAGCTTGGCTGTCTGCTTCTGCAACCTCTCTCTCCTTCCCTCTCTCTCTCTCTCTCTCTCTCTCTTTCTTTCTCTCTCTCTTTCTCTCTCATCTCTTTCCCTGTCTCTCTCGTCTCTCTTTGTTTCTCTCTCTCTGCCTCTCTCATCTCTTTCTCTCTCACTCTTTCTGTCTGCTTGTCTCTCACCTGTCTCTCTCTCTCATCTCTTTCTGTCTCTCATCTCTCTTTCTCTGTCTGTTTCTATCTGTTTCTCTTTCTGTCTCTCACATCTGTCTCTGTTTCTCTCATCTCTTTCTCTGTCTCTTATCTTTCTCTTTCTCTGTCTATTTCTCTCACTCTTTGTCTCATTTCTCTTTCTCATCTCTCATCCTCTCTCTGTCTCTCACATCTGTCTCTGTTTCTCTCATCTCTTTCTCTGTCTCTTATCTTTCTCTTTCTCTGTCTGTTTCTCTCACTCTTTGTCTCATTTCTCTTTCTCTCTCATCTCTCATCCTCTCTCTCTCTGTCTCTCACATCTGTCTTTGTTTCTCTCATCTCTTTTTCTGTCTCTCATCTTCTCTCTGTCTGTTTTTCTCATTGTCTCATTTCTCTTTCTCATCTCTCATCCTCTCTCTTTGTGTGTGTGTCTCTCTCATCTCTCTCTCTCTCTCTCTCTCTCATCCTCTCTCTGTCTCTGTCTCTGCCTCTTTCTCTATCTCTCATCTCTCTCTGTCTCTCATTTCTCTCTGTGTGTGTGCTGTGTCCATGCATACACAGAAAGATTATATGACCTAATGCTTTCCCAAGTGCGGGAAAACCCTTTAATCTGATTGGCTCCCTATAAAAGGGAGCTGCTTGCCTGCAGCACATTTGTTAGTGATCAGAGCATTGAATAAAAACAATCAAATCTCATTGTTGGTCTGAGTCCTCCTTTTTACTCACAATATAACACTGGCAATGAGGGTGGGATTCTAGGAGCAGATTGGAGGAAAATTGCTAGCTAAGCCACACTGAAGAAAAAAAAATCATGAAAAAGACGAGATGTCTTCACCGGCTCCAGCCCTCACTTTCACGCCCTATAAGCCAAAGAAGGAAACATGGAGCACATTTCTCTACAGGTTCGACTGCTTCCTAGATGGCAGCAACCTTGAAAACCTCCCAGAGAAAAAGAAGCAGTCTGTCTTCCTAAATTATTGCAGGACAGACGTCTTTGCAATGGCCATCATCCTCATCGCTCCCCAAACGGTGAACAAGGTACCATGGGCAACCCTGCTAGAAAGGGGCATTATGCCCCCCAGCCCTCTGAGATGGCCCACTGGCACGCTTTCCACCAGAGGGACCAGGAAGAAGGCAAGACGATCTGCGACTACATCATAGCCCTAAGAAAAGCCGCCATCCAGTGTGACTTTGCCGACCTGGACTGCACGCTGAGGGACACTCATTGGAGGGCTCAGGGATGAAAATTTAAGATGACAACTGCTGTCCAGAAGCACCTTGATGCTTCAAATCACTATTGAAGAGGCCACTGCAGCCTAAGCGGCATACAAGCCGCAAGACTCCCGGAGACCAGCAACAGTTCACTACGGGGACTATGAGGACATAGAAGGCTCAGACTCAGCTGAAGATGGCGATGTCCACCTGGTTAAGCCCATGAGGGGACCCAAGATGGCCACCGAGAGTTGCAGCACCACAT
>JANHFJ010004520.1:47166-59318 GCA_032468195.1 Cerberus rynchops | reverse complement strand
AGGATATTATGAGCTGGTTTCCACAGTGCTTAGGTCTGCTTTCCTTAGCACTAGTCTTATTACAAAGGTTCTCAGTTAACCGGATTTCAGCTCAGTATCTTCCACGTTATCTCATTATGTCCTTGGAAAATGAACCACCAATCTGAAAAAGTGAAAAAGTATTTTGTCTGCCTTTGAGTTTCTGAATTTTCACTAATCTAGGATACTGAATATTAGCACTCTTCATAAACTTCCAACTGTTACATAAACACAGTGAGCCTTTCTGAATAGACATTGACTTGAACTAGGAAGTCTTAGCTATAGTGTCTTTTGCATGATTACCTGTCTAAATTTCTACAATTGCTGTACAATAAGCTAACTTTGAAAGCCTGAAAAATTCAACTGGTATACGAGGAGGCTTGTATATTAACATATCACAGTCTCTACAATCCTGTAACACTTATTTCACAGTTTTATACATTGTTTGCCAGGGGATTTATGGGTTTAATCTAAGGAGTACTGTAGGGCTTGTTGACAAGTTTATAAAGGTTAAATGAAAAACAATGCATTGTAACATAAAAAAGAATATTTTAATAAATGGAACCAAAATCATTGATATGCATAATTTTGTTATTTGTATTTATGTCTACACATCATCAACTGGAATGTTATGTAGAAATGAGACTGTCACCTTTGCAGCCCAAGAAACTAAGGATGATCCCTTTTGAGACATTTGACACACCAATATTTGCTTTATGAGCCCTGATTTCCATTTCCAAATACCATTACCATAACCCAGAAAACTAAATCCATGAATTTTCATGTCAAAACCCAAGTTTTCAATTATTTTCCATAAATTTGTTATAATATTCCATGGATTGATACTTCATTTCTTGGTTACAATGAGCCATAATTTCTTGGCAATGACAATGTTGTGAAGAAATTCCTCATCTCCATTCCCATAAGATGGCAACAATAGTTGACAAATTTTCAAGTCTTAAAGCTTTCATCTCTGCCATCAGCAGCTGAAAAATGCAATCTTGCACAAACATTCAAATATTGGAGAACATCAATAATAACTTAATGTTCAAGTGAGATAACAAGCTTGAAATCAGTTTCTTTTCAGATTCTCCTTAATTAATTAATCAAAGTTTCCCATGTGAAAATTTGCAGTTGTTCTCACAGTTCAACCAATGCATTTTGAACATACAAATGAACAAATTTCTTTAGATTTTTTTTGGGCTCAGTGACACCCAGTACTCATGTCAACAGAGTCATATACATAGTCACAAACAACCCATATTCAGCAGTGAATTTCAATTGAAGGAAACTGTTAGCAGTTAAAAATTCAATCAAAGCATATTGCTTAAAACACATCGACAAGTTCTTAAGTGTAAGGTTCCATTTCATGAATGATAGCAATGCAACCTTTTCTTACAGTAACTTCCCACCAACTGAAGCGAAAGAACAGATGCTTCTAGCACATCAGTACTGCCACCAAATGATGATTTATAAGACTGGAAGCAGTTCTTTTCATTAAAACTTCAAATTTACAGGTATACCTTTCTCCATGTAAATGATTTCACCCAATTCATCTACCATGTATATATTGCCATCCCTCAGGTGAATAGGTCAAGCAAGAACAGGGACTGTAATTCAGTTGTAGCTCTCATGTTGTGGAATTACTTCCCTCGGGAAATTAGATTATTGAACATATTGTTAAATTTCCAGAAATTATAAAAGACTGAGCTGTTCTAAAGGCCTATGGGAAATGAATGGCTACCATGGCCTTATAGCATTTTTGCTTTGAATATTGATATTTCTATCACATACACCTCTGGTAGCTGTTTTGAAGTCTGGCACCACAATAAATAAATAATACAAAAGTTATGCTTTGTCTTTAGTCTACTGGATCTTTTCATTGCCCACCAGCATTCTGTTCCTGAGCAATATATTAATAAACACGAAGACCTGTGCACTGGCTGACATTTTCCATTACACTTTGATGTAAGTTTTGTTATACTAGTTCAGCTAAAATGAAAGTGTATGGAATAGTGTACAGTATATGGAAGCAAGTGGTAATTAACCCATAGACTATAACCATCATAACAAAGGTCAGGTGGCAAAACTGGAAGGAACAATGGCAATTTCTTGTCCTTAAGCTGTCACCTTGACAAGATCAATTATCAGCATTAGCCTCAAGTCTTATGTTTCTTCCCAAAAATTAATTAAAAAAGAAAAATATAGCTGTGCAAAAATAGAGAACATCAATAGGTAAATCTTGATTATTTTGCCAGATAAACAAAAAGACATACTTTCTTCTCATTTCCAGTATCATAAAAACTCAAAATCTGAAAACCCATCAGGTTGATATCTTAATGGAATTGTATTCATATACCTACATGTTGATGGGTACATTTATTTCATGCAGCTTGAAATAAATGGACACATCAACAGGATGAGGTAAATCCAAATCACTCACCAGACATCCATTTCTTGATATAGTATTTAAATTCATCTTTCTCTTTCTCTCTTTCTCCCTCTCTGTTGCTAATGTTGGCTATAGCTATCTGGTTATATTAAATAATTTCTGTTTGGGAGGAGTTACCAACATGTAAAAATACTTGGAATTCAAAGTATATACACTGTCTGGATTTGCAAATGAATCACTTCGTTTCCAAAATCCTCACATAAATTTCCCAGTTCTTTGTTAATTCTAGTGAGTGTCCTAAGATACTTGCCTTCTTGCATTTAAGACAGACTTTGATAATATACTTGCAGTAAAAAATAAATATGAGACATCTTCCTTAAAAGTAGAATAGGTCCATAAAAATAACTGTTACTGCCTGGTGATGACAATTCTTTCTCTACAATAGTTTTCAAATTCTGAAAACAGAGTGAAAAACTATTTTAAGTTTTTCACAGAATTTAATATTGCCTTAAGCATCATCTGTACAATGCAGGTTCATCTTAATATCATGATAGCTTAGGAATAATTTCCTCTTCTGTGTATATGTACAAATCAGAAGTGAAATTCAACAGGTTCTAGCCTATTTGCTAGAATTGGTAGTAAATTTTCTAAGCAGTTCAGAGAACTGATTGTTAGAAGAAATCTCCTTTTGTTTTTTCTACTTTACAGGGTTAATCCTGTAAGGAAGGCAGGAAAAGAACATTCTGGTGTTGTTTCTAGCCTAATCTTTATTGCCCTATTTATAGAAACTGTCCACCTAGTCACATGATCATCCAGCCGCACCCACCAAGCTATGCCCACAGAACCGGTAGTAAAAAATTTTGAATTCCACCACTGGTACAAATGTGAAACATAAAGAGGAGAAAAAATGACAAGTAAAAAGAAAATAGCTGTTCAACCATGCAAGACTAAAAACTGAATATTGTTATTTTAGATTCAAACCATCACCCAAATGTGACCCAACTGACTTTTACCAACAGTCAAGAGGCTGTCTAGAATAAACCAAAACCCAACATGTATCAATTTAATATCACTGGAATTATTAAACAAATAGTTAGAATTATTTCTGAAGTAACATGCAATATCCACTAGGTTCTAAAGTCATAAACAGCTTAACTTTTAATCATTCAAAACTTTCTCAAAAAGACAGGGCTAATGGATGGACAATTAGAAAGGACAATAGAATATTGTTTTGCATGTGTTAATTGTGGCAAGACTATTATGTGCACAAAAATTGTGGGATTCTGAAATACCCACAATGGAGAAATAGTTGGTGAAGAAATAACAGAGATTGCAAAATTGTCTTGCCCAAGTAGGGAAAGAACAATAGCCTCACCTATTAGTGACTGGAAACCATTCATGGACCTTTTTCTAATTAAAAAAAATATATGATTTATGGATTTGATTATAACAAGGGTAGATTATGGAAATAAGGAAGTTATGATGTAATTTTAAAGAGAGTAAAATATAAATGCATTTAAAATCATTTGAAAGATCTTTATAACCTTATAAACCTTTTATTTATTTCTCTTTTATTTCTTATTTTTGCATCTATTCACTTTTTTCTTTATTTACCTAAATTGTGGCCATAGAAAAATTGTCTAAAAAATGACTGTAACACTTTCTTCTAGTAAATTAAAAGTATTCTGCTGCATTCGCTAATTCTTGGTGATGCCACAAATAAATTGAACCAAATCATTTGGGCTTTGCATTCCTCTAGAAATTCCTTTGAAACTTCATTTTATTTTAAGGGATTTAATCTATCCTGGAAAGGTTTTTATGCTAAATAAAGTCAACTATATCTAATTAAGTCCCAGATAGGAATTTGTCTCCATCCACTTAGTCTTGGCTGAGAGTAAACCCAAAAAGCCTCCAGCGACTTGCTGTCTTCTCCAGATACCTCTAAAAGTCTGCACCAAGATCAAAAAGGCACAAAGTAAATCATCTAGGAACCAGGCTGAGCCAATTGTGGAGAGACCCAGATTGTTCTGTTTAGAAGTTAACCTAGTAAGTTATAAATTTCACAAGTCAACATCTGGCACATTTCAAGGGAGATAAAAGATGGTTGTTGGTATTGTGATTAAATAATTACTATTCAGCTATGAATGAATAGGGAAACAGATACATAAATTCTCACCTTTAAAGCATTGCTAATGTTGATCTTTCATATTGTTAAATCAACAACAAAATCAGTCAGATTTTCATTCTAAACTTGATAACAGTTGTGAACAATAATATCAACATTACTGAAAGCATTTGCCCTGCTAGTTGTTTTATTTCCCATTCTAAAATGTGGAAAGGACAGCAGATTTTGGATTTTTTCCCCAGCCATGGAGAAGCAGTAACAGACAATCCCATGGTCCTCTGAGGATACACACTGAATCTAAATTAATCAGAAAAATACGATTCCACAAAATTTTTGCCTAGACAAAATGCAACTGTTTCAATGCATGTTTCCTTTAGTTGTGATATATGTGTATGTAGTGTGGTGTTTATGTTATAACATTATTTCTAATAGCTAAGATCTTAGCATATGAAAGTACACTCTCAGTTTATGAAAATGAATGGGCTAAGAACCAGATCAATAAATATAAAACAAACCTCTTTATTTTCTTGGCAGTGGTACCTAAAATATATAACATGTAAATTCTGCCAAAAATTGTGCTAGACATTATCTAGCACCAGCATGTCAAGCAAAGCTAACAGGGAAAGAGGATGGAAGAAGATCAAACTGAGATGGGAGTGATCAGATGCCCAGCCGCTAACACTATTTCTTTGTTACATCAACAGAAAGGCTGGGAATTAATTGAGTACTATAAAATAGGTAGAATTGTGATAGCAAATAAACAGAAGTAGGAGTAAAAATGAAGAAAACCCCACCCCTTAAAAAGCTTTCTCCACGTCCTGATCCTGAGAAACACCAGGAACAATGGTCCTGTCTATTGCAACTTGACTTCTTTAGAACAATAGAAACCCCAGAGGTTATAGGGTGCAATCCCTATCCCGTTACAGTTTTAAAAATCCCGATGTTCCAGAAGGACTTTGGGGGGAGGAGCCTGAATTTGTCTCTTCCAGGAAATGTAGTTCCTACTGAATTTTGAAACAGTTAGCTTTGTACTATGTGAGGTTTTTAGCCCTATTACTGTATATTAAACAACTTTAATGACATAAAACATTCAATAAGTAAGAAAAAAATCAAATCACATTCATTATGATCCTATCCCTCCATCCAAAAGCATTACATAACAATGAAACTAAAATGTGGATTGTATTGTCAAATGTTAAAGGTGCAATCCTAAATTCATAATCATCAGCATTTTATCTAGAGCCAATTAGTCTTAGGCAAACTTTAAGTTATAACATTGAACTCTCTTCCATGAATTTCTGGGAAAAAAGTTAAATATAAATGTAAAATCACTAAATTGATAATCTTTGTAAATCTTGGGGTGGTAATATTTGCCATGCAGGATTGATAAAAGACTGATCTTAAATTTAACTAAAGCAGATCTTTCGTCATTTAATTCATTTAGACTGCAATCCTAAATTTTATCACCAGAAAGTAAATCCCCTTAAATACTTCATTACATGTGTGTAGATATGCACAAAGTTGTACTTTTGTCCATGGAAATGTCTTATTGTTGGGATATTCTAATCCTTCATTACTTAGGAAGGATTTACATTACAAGTATACTGATTTCATCTTACATCTCCTACCTATAGATATAGCTTTATTTTAACAACTTGCTCCACCTAATTATATAATTAACTTCTTTCAAGGCAGGCAATGTTACAAAATTCCTGGTGTCAGATCAAAAAGTTCACTGAAGTTTGACCAGTACCTTTAGCTACTTGCAATACTTTTCAAGCATCACATAACAAAGTTATTTTCACAGTGGACTGCAAAGAAATGAACACATGGAGTCTTATTCCAGCAGGGAACAGAGATTTCCCTTCTTCTTTAAAAAAAAAATACTATGCACAAACCTTTTCATGTGGTCTGAACAGGAGACACTCACTACCAAAAGCGTTGCAAAAGCTTCATGTCTCATTACACTTAAAGTTGCTCACCTGAGATCAGAAGGCTCAACTGACTTGGGACATCCCAGAAGCCCATTTCTGTAATCTTCAGCCAAAATGGAATGTAAACATGAGGGTAAACCTGTAAGCATTCACTTGTGGCAGGCAACACAGCAATGTATAGGAGCTCAGCATCATGGCACGAAAACACATATAGATTAACTGGAGTTTTGACACATTTCCCAATAGAGTCATGCTACTCAACATTTCCACTAGAAAAAGACTTCAGTTTGAAACTATTCCCATAACTGTGGTTTAGGGAGCAATATTCAGTTAGCTGTGGTAGACATGACCACAATGTTGATCATTGTGGCATCTGTTCAGGAAAGGAAGCCTTAACCGGACAACCATATTAGTACTCCAGAGGCTAGCTCTCTTCCACACTACATGCCCTGATACTTTGCCTGATTCTTTGAGTTTATTCATTTTCCACAGAGAAATAAACTGCCAAATGTGTTCCACATTTCATGCAGTTACAACTACTGTAAATGCACTTAAAAATGTATTCCGTTTTACTGCTAATCATTTTTCTCTTGCTGGAATTTTCGTTAATTTTTCCTCTCTGTAGCCCTCTGTCACCACTCACATTATTCTGAAGGATCCTCTAATCCCCCGGAGAATGAAAAATGGAGAAAATTGCCTCTGATGGAAGCAGAATAGAAAAAGTTCAGTAGATCAGTGCTTCCAGCAGCAAAGAGATGTCACTGGATATTAATCAAATAATAAAAACATTAGCCTGACATGAACAAACAAGAAAAGTAATGGTGAATATCATCATTATTTTTTATAAAGTATTTATGAAAGAAACAGATTTCAAACCAACTTTCTATAAATATGCCATAAAAAAAATGGCAAGTTGATAATTAAACTTGTGATCTAAACATTATCTTAATTCAGGGGAAAATCATTTAATTTTTATTTTCTAAAACAGAATGAAGCAAAATACCATAGCATTAGACATAGTGAAAGAATCTGGAACAATGAAGTTCATCTTAAAAATGTCAGCCATTGTAGATAGACTACGTTCAATTGTTAAAAAAGAGGAATGAGTTTTATTGGAAAAGCTGAGAAGGATCTGAAAGTGGATTTAAAGGCTATAAGAACAATATGGAAAAAAGATGTTATACTGGATATACATAAAAGACATACATATGATGCTTTAATAAATAGAAAAAATATATACAAATGGCAAACCAACCAACCAAGCAAAAAACAACTTGGATAACTTTCTTATAATGGATTTTTAAAAGAAACCTATTAAAACTTCTGAAGGCTTTTGTGAAATTCAGAAAGAAAAAAAATGAAAAGAAAACAAGCTCAAAGACATTTATTTGAAGATTGAGACTGTTCTAGGAAAAAGGAAGAAACATAAAGTGGGTTTATTTGATCGAGATTATAAAATATATGTTGTTTTTTGTGGTTACACTTTTACTAGACTTTGCTGACTCAGTCTAAAAGACTAGGTTTAAGGATCTGTTTATTGATGAGACATGAGGTATATTATACTTTAAGATTTTGTTAAAATTGTACTTGTGATGAAGGTGGAAGTCACTTTTTATTTTATATTTCTTTATATTTATATTTTGTATTTCTTTTCTTCTTTTTTGCTATATTCTTATTTTTTTTTCTATTTTTCTCTTTATATGCTTCTCTTTTTATTTTCCTGCACATTCTATTTTTTATCATTTCATTTTTTGTAGTTTGTATTATCTTTTAATCTTTTATTTTATCTTTTTAATAAAATTATTTTTAAAAAAATTAAACAGAAAGGAGAGGAATGATAACAATTTATTAAATTTGGACATACCCAACTGTCAACCAACTTGGGTTGTAATAATAGAAGGAGGGCACTTAAAGAATAAAGCATGAAGTAGACAAGAAATAGAGAAGTTCTGAAAATCAAAAAATGTTTATTAGTGGTAATTTATGACTATTAGGGTGAGGAAGATAGCATGGCAAATAGAGCAAGATTAACAAATAGGATGTCTAAGCATACTGATATTAATCAGGGAGTGGGTAAAAGCAAAAAATCCAAAGCAACATTAAATATGTGATATAAAATTAAAGTTGTAAGAGGAGTCATAGAGAACTTTAGCTTGGGGCAAAAAGTTAGCATATTTTGGACCTTGACAAAATTAGGCTCAGCACAATGAATGCTTGGACTGAGTAAAAGCAAATATGTTATCACTCCCTATGAATAATGAGTGTGCCAAGTATTTTCATTCATTTGACTTAAACCTCAGAAGTAATACATCTGAAAATCATGAAAAAAGTTCTCTGTAATATACGGAATATTTATTTCCTTCTCACTACAGACATACATATTCATAGATTAGTATTTTGAAAATATAACAATCTACCTTGTCCAATTCATATGCTTCACATGCTTTACTACAATTTATATCGTTTCCACCCCAATGACCATTATGACTGGAAATTGTGAGAAGCGAAGTCTAACTCACCTTGAGGATTAAGAAATACTACGGTACAGGAATCTATTCCAGTTTTCAGATGGTGAAGGTACACTACACACATTGCTCTAAAGTGAATCCCACTGACCAATACTAGTCCTCCAATTTACAACCAATAGGTTAATAACTCTTCAAAGTTTTGACGCACTTGCAAAACATTACTTACTATCCTGTGTTTGAAGTTACAGCTCCTGCAGTCATTTAATCACATTTCAGGATTGCAGCATTTCATGGTCATATGACTATTTTATGAAAAAAATACCCCTTATGACCATGTGAGTTGGTTAATAGACCATGTGATTTGCTTAACTATTTTAGTGATTTGCGTAACAGCTGTCATTAAAAATGGATGTGACATCAAGTCAGGTCAGGCAAATCATAATGACCTTATGTTAAATTCCAGGCTCAATTGTGATAGTAAACCAAAGACAACCTGTAGATGTGAGAAGAAAAATATCAAGGAGATAGTGTATTCCTTGTTTTCATTACCCCCCCCCCCCTTATTTTGGCAGATCAATTAAAGAGTAGCAGCTTGGAATGTAGCGGTAAACTTGCTTTTAAAGACAACAATCTTCTCTAGTATTGTTCGTAATTTGTACTGCCATTCTAGAATAATAAGAACCAAAATATGCTTAAAACAAACAAGCAGACAAATGGACAATTAAAATAATGCGCTGCTTAAGGTCGAAGACAAGCACAGGTATTCCTAAAGCACAGGTGTTCCAGAGACCTGATTTTTTTATTACCACAGATTAACATAGCTTTCTTCCTCTAATGTCCAGAATCTTAAAAAAGCTTGACATGGTAACCAAATAATTGCAACCTTCTTATATTCAACTACATTTACAATGGACCTTTCAACAGAATTACACTTACTTTCAGATAATATTGCTCCCAAAGCAGAAAATACTTAAACTATTTAAGCTTCCTGCTTGTTAGTGATTGACTTTATTCCAAAACTGATGTTAGATACAGTACAAATTATGCAAATTCTCTGAAGTTCCTTATTTGTATTGCTAATAAAAGATTTACCTCTGCAAAACACATGTTTAGAACACTTTGCCAGGCAGGAGGAAGGAGAGTAGAGTTGTATGTAAGCTTTAACAATAACAATAATTTAAAATAAGCCCTCCATTCCAGAAATAGAGCCTAATCTAAGATGATGAACTAAGAGAAAACACCAGGATTCCTAATCATGTGCTTATATAATCCAGCTATGAAAAACCAAAAAAAATTTATGAATATAGGACAGCTATACAGTTTAATTTGATTTTCCAGGAAAAAAACATTTAAAACATAACAGGGTCCTTTTCATATTTTCAATATTAATGGTTGTTTTTCTCTCTGTGAAGTACACTTAAAGCTTTAAAAGCCATCAACTATCTTCTATCCAAATATGAAGTTAATTACATTAGATAATTTGTTGAAAGAAACTGGTAAAATAATTTAATTCATCTAAGTAAATTTGAAAGCTTTTGAAGTTTGCCTTATTTCTTAGCTAACATTTAGAAATGACTCTTGCTGATTTATGTTAGTTTAAAGATATGCTCTTAAAAGCTATTCTTATCTTAACAAAATAGATAAAGCTTTAAACCAAGTAATGTTTTTCCAAGACAGTTTCAAAACTATCCTCCAGAAATGACCAATATTCAAGCACTTAGCCTTTGGTTTTTTTTTTCTTCCTGCTATACTCTTCGAAGTGTACCATTTCTGGAAACACTGCAATTCCAACCTAATGCACAAAGAAGACTGGCTCAGTCCAGTGGTGAAATTCAGCTGGATCGCACCACATCGCCTGAACCGGTAGTAAAGTTTTGAAATTGGCCCCACCCACCTGCCCCTTCCCTTATCTTTCCTTATATGATCTTCGTTTTTTTTCTTACTTACCTCAATCAGCTGTTTGGACCATCGACAGAGCCTTCCTGATGATCCCTGCTGCCTCTGGAGCCTCTAAAAGCACTTTAAAGAGCCACGCTGCAGTACGTTTGGCACGCATGCATGCACACCGAACCAGTAGCAAAACCGGTCAGATTCCACCCCTGGCTCAGTCTCCTACACAAGTAGCCTGCTTCCATCAAGTAATATAATTCAAACCAAGAAGTGCTTGGTTGTTAAATAGCTAAAAGCAATAGCACTTAAACTTATATACTGGTTCACAGTGCTTTACAGCCCTCTCTAAGTGGTTTACAGAGTCAGATATTCCCTCAACAATCTGGGTCCTCATTTTACCCACCTTGGAAGGATGGAAGTCTGAGTCAACCTTGAGCCATGCATAATCGAACTGCCAAACTGCAGTCAGCCGGCAGTCAGCAGCAATAGCCTGCAGAACTGCATTCTAACCACTGTGCTACTACAGCTTATATAAAAAATATATGTCATAAGAAGCTGTACTGTCAATATAGCTTTTTTCAATAACTTCAACACAAAAAGGGAGTGGGGAAGAAAGGTACTATAAAGGAACAAAAAATATTGGTAACATACATGATTGTTCTCAGCCATAGACTGAGCTATTGCAATTTAATCAACAATGTCCTCTAGACCATTCATGAAGAATATAAATATTTCTAACATCTTATACATCCATTGACTGCCAGTTGACTTCTGGATGCAATTCAAGGTGAGGACTGGTTGTCCAATGAGATATAGTAAAGAGAGCTTGCTAAGGATCCCAACCCCTAGATCAGGAGTCATTAGGGCAATTTTCTCTGGAGCAGCCTCTTCCCTGCAACAGCGAACCTCCAAAAGATTGTTATAGCCCTGCTCTTGAAACTATTCCAAAAGGAAACCAAGACATGCTCTTTTCTGAAAGCATTTGGAAATTAATTAATTTTAATTCAAATTCAAAACATTATTATTTAACACACACTCTCTTTCTGTGTGTGTGTGTGTGTGTGTGTGTGTGTGTGTGTGTGTGTGTTGTGTGTTTACGTAGATTTTCACAGGTGCAGGTATGCAGGTCTAGGTTTATTTGGGTCTTTTCCCGTGTAAGTTTGAGAATCTCTTCACAATGTTTCGGTGAGATCCCACTTGCCATCTTCAGGCTGATGCCTTCTGCTTCGTGCCAGAGCAAGAAGTGTGCTCCATCAATTAATCAAGAGACAGCAGCACAGCCAACCAGCCCAGCACACCACGCCCTCCCACCAGTATTTATAGAG
>JANHFJ010004515.1:64640-76903 GCA_032468195.1 Cerberus rynchops | reverse complement strand
AGGATGCTCTCTACAGTGCAGGAATAGAAGTTCCTAAGCACCTTCGGTGGAAGTCTGAAGTCTCTCAGGCATCTGAGGTGGAAGAGACGTTGTCAGGCCTTTTTTACCATGTTGATGTGGAAGGTCCATGACAGGTTCTTCGAGATGTGCGCACCAGGTCCCAGGGAGATTGCATCAAGGTCAGTGTGGTCTGTCACATTAGTTGTGGAGGATTTGTGTTGGCAGAGAAGTAGCCTGGCAGTGCCACATCCAGGGGAGCCAAAGCCTCCCCACTGTACTATATACCCAAATTTGTGGTGTTGCTGAATCTACTTTTTGAGCCCATCACAAATTATTGATTTATTTCAATGGGATCTTCTGAAATCCACATCTCTCAGGACAATAGTTGTACTATCTATCTTCACTGTGTTTGATATGAAATATATTGAAGTCTTTTTTTTTCCCATTTCTTCCTCTACTGATTTCCTTCAGAAGAAAAAAATTAACATAATCTTAACAGATTTGGAAGGGACCTTTTAGTCCAACCTCATGCTCAAGCAGAAAACACTATAACATTTCAGACAAAGGGTCACCCAATTTCTTCTTTAAAAGCTCCAGTGTTTGAACACCCACAACTTCTAGAGACAAACCATTCCACTGATTCATTGTTCTTCCCATCAGTAAATTTCTCCATAGTTCTAGGTTGCTTCTCTCCTTAATTAGTTTCCATCCATTGCTTCTTGTCCTATATTCTGGTGCTTTGGAGAATAGGTTGACTCCCTCTTCTTTGTAGCAGCCCCTCAAATATTGGAGCACTATTATCATGTCACCCCCTCATCCTTCTTTTTATTAAACTAAACATACCTAATTCCTGCAATCAGTCTTCACATGTTTAGACAGCAGCCCCCTAATCTTCTTTGTGGCTCTTTCTAGAATCTCAACATCTTTTTTATATCATGACAACCAAAACTGGATGCATTAGTTAAAGCTGGTCTTACTATGGCATTATAAAGTGGTACTGGACATTATAAAGTTATTGTCTTAAGAACTGTTCTGCCTATTTCTTGCTAGTCATGAGTCAAACTGATGCTTTAATTGTGTTATTGATTTTTGCCATTAGCTGAAACACTGATGGGTTTGTGGAGGTGGGGAAGAGATGCTTAAGTGGAATAAGACAGCTTTCTGGCATATTAAATGATGCCAACCATGATTTAATATGATTTTTTTATTGAAATGTAAGAAAGCCACAAAGTGGCACAGCGAAGAATATATATTTCAACTCTGAGCAAGCACAATATTGCTTATGACTCAATATAGAAACATTTTCTATAACAGTAGCAAGTTGAAAAAGGTTACATGTGGAATTCACATGCCATGTGTTTGTTGAAGTGACAACTTTTCTATGGCATTTTCTCACCGTGCGGTAAAAGATGAGTAAAGTCTAATTTTGAATCATACAATGCACACACAAAAAAGCAATCTAAATCCTTTAGATTGCTGCCATCTGGAGACAATTGAAATCATTTTTAAAAAGAAACATGCTAATATGGAATTTCTGAAATATAATAATTCTGAAGAAACAGCATAATTTGGAATTAGTGCAACCCTACTTTTAAAAAATCATAATTTTTTTAAAGTTCCATTTTTGAAAATAATTGGATATTTTTAAAGTTTTTTTTTAATCCTATCAAACATTTCCCACGCCATTCTGTAACCAATTACTTAAATATGTTTTAATTCTACTTCCATGATGGAAAAAGAAGGAATGATAACTGATGACAATCAAGTATCTCTTGCTAGTAGACCAATATCCAGCATGCCTCATAGTTAACTTAAATCTACATAAATTCCACTTCGGTGTCCTTCAAAAAGTTGAGACTGCTTCAGAGAAATATCAGAGTATGGGACTTGCAGATGATTGCAGAGGGAAAAGAGAACAGGTAGTCCCATTGCATGAGTAAAGTCAGCTTGCGTTTTGGGTGTAAACCATTGTGCATTTTTATGGTATCTCAAAGATTCTGGTTGATTTAAAAAAAACTGAAGAACTCTTTTTAATGTGTATTACCATGTACCTTGATGTATAAACATGCTTGAAAAAACACAGCTTCTTGAACTGATATTTAAATAGCTACTAAAAGCAGTAATTTTTGTAGCCAAGCAGGATAAACCTCATGTTCTTAGAATTTTTTTCCCCACTTGCACTTAAGCAAAGCATAAGCATGGTCTGGAAATCTCTTTTTTTCTCTTTCAAACATTAATCTGCACCTCAACTCCAACTCATGTCTGAGACAATCTTTGGCTGTTCTCTTGTTTCTTATTCAAGCAGGTTACAACGCATGGATTCAATATGAAGCACTTACCTTTTGGCCAGGGATACAATTAAGATGCAATCAACCTGGTAACAGAGAGAGAGAGAGAGAGAGAGAGAGAGGTGGGGGTGAGAGAGGGAGGGAAGGGGAGAAGGAGAGGGAGAGTGTTGTTTTTGGGACATTGCTGAGTCCCAAATAGCTGGCAAATCAAAGATGCAGAAAATAATACAGATCTCAGGAAGGTGTCTCTAATGTCATTCTGGGATAAAACAGACTTTTGGAAACAGTAAGAGTAAATTCCCATCCACAGTTTATTGACTGAAGGAAAAGCTCTTTAAAACACCTTCTTCTCATATTTCACACATCTGGTGGTCCGCAAGCTGTGAGATAACCCAAATACCCTTTCCCCTGCTTTCTTCCACAATCTTTTCAGACATTGTGATCCCGGTTGAATCTGCTTTCTGCTGGGGGGAGACTCCAATTCTTCAAACTAGGCTCTTCCTTGGCCCCCATTGAGCCATCCCCATTGTTGTGTCTGTGCATGTGTGGGCAGAGTTTTCCCTCTGGTCTGCCCATGCCGTGCAGACTGCCAACAGCTGATTGTCTGTTGGCCTGGAGGTCCCTGATTGGCTAAGGACAGGTGAGCATCTGATTGGTTGCAGGTGGAGCCGTGGGAAAGTATAAAATGAGCGGTCCGCTTGCAGCCGAGTGCTACTTTTATTTGCAAGAAAATAAAAGGAGCCCTCATGGCTATCTAGACTGACTTGTGTCTTAGTCTTTTGTTTAAGCCTGTGAGCCGGAGATTTCAAGGAGTTAACACCCATCTTGAAGATGTGAAGAGACAAAGAGAAGTGAGTTGTTTCATGATTCAAACCTTTATTGTCAATGCACAACATTCATACGTGCAACTCTCCCCATTCCTGATATTAACTAACGAATAAGCTGCCTTTAAATGCACCTGCATTAAAAACAAACGAACAACATCAACTTTGACAGGTGACTAGCCATCTTGCAGAACTTGCTTCTTTCCCCATCTGAATACTAACCCCAGCCCATGTTAAACTGAACAACTCTGGATGTACTTCTCCAGTTTCCTGACAAGCAATGCAAGAGCTCAGTAATGAAGTTTGGGAAATCTTTCAGTGGTTTTCTTAAACATGTCCAATACACACTAAGTAAGGACCACACCATTTACTGGCAGTTTGTCTATGGCAAGCTAGGGATTGTCAGTGGTAAAACAATTGTTTTGGCAGCTCGGGGACTGATGGATTGCACTTTAGCTCAGCCATGAGGAAGAGACCTTAGTTTCAATCAAATATAATTTATAGAGCTGCAAGAAGTTTTGAAATGGTACTTTGCTTTGACAAAGGTATAAATGATTCAGCCCTCTAAAGCTGTATTATCAAGCTATGTGGTCCCCTCACTTCAATTTACTTTCGAATTCTTCCCTCAGAGTCCTCTTCCCTTATAAAATGTTATTGCTATAAGGGAAGGAGAAGAGGAGCAAAAGCACCTGAGCACCATCTAAAAGGGCTTGGGAAAAAAAAAAAGCAGGATTGTCACTAAGACAGTCATTCTTGAGCATTCTCAGTGAACACCAGATTCTTTCCTAAAGCTGCACAGTATGGAATCCCTTCAATATTTTCTGAAGATCTTTCAGTCTGGGTGGTAATGTCAAACCTATGACATACTGTACATTAGTGATGGTATTCAGTCTGGTTGCACCAGTTCTAACGAACCGGTAGTGGTGATGAGTGTTTGGCCCTGCCCATCCACCTCTGCCCTATCCTGCCCTATATCCCCTTCTCTTTTTTTCTTTCTTTCATCTGAACAGCACAGAACAGCTGTTTTGCAGGCCTCCACAGCCTTCCTACTCACCCGTGCTGCCTCTGGTAAGTCCAAAATTTGCAGTTTAGAAGCTGAGTGGCAGCAAAATGCAGCAAACCAGTATTAAAACTGGTTGCATCCCACCACTGCTGTATATGTCAAAAGTGACACATGATGTCATTTTGGGTGACATGTTTAAATCTGCATGAGAATGGAATGTACTCTCTGAACCCTTTGAAAATCATCAAAGAGGATCCTGCTTCCACTGGAACTTCCGAAAAGTGTGCAAACACATGGCATGTTTTCCAGCTCTTATCGGAAGCTGAAAGGCCATGTGGGAACATTCTTCAAAGTTTCCAGGCTTTGTGTAACCCAGTTTCAAAGTTTTCCAGGCTTTGTATAATCCCTTGGATAGGCAATTTTTTTTTTCTGAGATACAAAGAAAAATAAATAAATAAATTGAAATTATTTAAGATTTATTTATTAATTTATTTATTTTATGTACCACCCATCTCACTATCCAAAGTGAATTTTTGTCTTTTGTCTCTTTTGTCAGGGGAAGCTGGGAAGCAGAGTCAAGTTAGGCATTTTCTGAATTTTTGCCACACTAAAGTCCAAAATGTTTGCCAGCACTGGTCTGGCCAGCTCTGGCACCCCCTGCAAGCAATACCAAAGCCATCCACCCTTGAAGCTCATTGGCCAGCACTGAGAGAAAAAACATTCTCCAGCATGGGTCATCTAGATAGCTTTTGCCTGAGGCAGAATTAATTATTGATAAAATAGCAGCATGTTGAATGTGATCTTTTCATCTTGAGCTCTATAGTTATTTAATGCTAAAGTCTAACTAATAACGTTAAAACAATATTTAATGTTTATTTATTTACATAGATAATTCCACTTTTATTACTTTATAGGAATTCACCACGGCAAACACCTCAAATACTCCTTCCTCCTCCTATTTTTTTCCCATGACAACAAACCTGTGAGGTGAGTTGGGCTGAGAGAGAGTGACTGATCTAAACTCCTCTCGCCTGCTTTCAAGCCTAAGGCAGGACTACAACTCACAGTCTCCTGGTTTCTAGGTCAACACCTTCTCCACTACACCATTGGGATACTTTCATCCTTTACAGTATAGATCTCCCATGCACTGTTTGAATGGAGTTTATTTTCCTATAATAAGGAATGAATGATTTAATTTATACGTGTGAAGAATAATCAGGGGTTAATCAAAAACAAGATGTGTGAGAAACTCTATTACGAGATTCCATTTAGCCTGATAAATTATTAAGTTTATGGAGTTCCGAATGATGCACAACTTGCTACTGTATTCTTTATCGAACATTTTTAATTAACTAATTATTTTTTTAATATTTCAGAAAACCCTACTACATTTCAGTATTCTTGCTTAATGGAGGAGAAAAAGAAAGTCCATAAGTAATAAAAATAATTTCAGAACAATTTGTAAAATGAGACAAAGGAGGATTGTTGGACTTGACACCAAAGTGCTCTTTTAATATTTGAAATGATTGTTTTAAAAGGCAAAAACTGTCCATGTAGAAAATGAAGTTGTAATAGTCTCTTAAAAATAATATGTTTCCACAACTTTTTGAAGGAGGTATAAAATTTACTATTTTAACCTATGTCTAAAGTTTTGTGAGAGGGTTTTAAGGCTGCTTGCCTTAAGATTTTGTATTTACTAAAATATCTTATTAGTAAAGTAACCTGCACAAGCTGTTATAAGATTTATGATTTTCCTGTTTTTTAATTGTCTATGGTTTCTAAAAACACTGAATATTGTACTTTGCAATTTGAAAAGTATTGCAATTTATTTCAAAAAGCAACATTTGCAGATAAATCATTTAGCCTCAAGTATCCTTATCAAACATATCATCACCATCAAAGCATAGCATCTGTTAGATTTCCTGGGAACATGGCTAATTGAACATACATGGGGTGTGGGGGGGAGATCGCCAAAGAATTTCTCCCTGGAGTGATGTTCTTCTGCCTTCTAACTGAAGGGATTGATATCCTTTCCGTTTTTATGACCCACCCATTTAGGGTGTGTCAAAGAACTTTCCCTCGGGACCCTTCAATACAGCTGTAAGCTGGCAGATTGCTTTTGGAGTTGAACTCTGAAGCTGTCTACATGCCAGAAGCTAGGAGAGGAGGAGCTGCAATCTGTTTGAGGATTGAAAAGTAATCATCTTTGGAAATTCACATTTCAAACCAGCAGTAAGTTATGCCTTCCTTATCTTAATCACCCCCAAAGACTATTATTTTACCTTAAGTCAATTTAAAAGAGGTCCTTTCCAGCAACAGCCTACTATATCTTTTTGAAGATCTGCACCATTTTAGGTGTTTCTTTTTGTCTTAAAGAACAAGGAAGAAAGTGCTAAGCCAAGCTAAATAAAGAAGTGGGCCAAGAGAAAAAGAAAAAAAGCTGACAGAGAAAGATAAAGATTGAAAGCTGTGATTTTAGTTTACTATTGTAGCAACTGGTGGCTTGATCTTCTCTGCTGTGAGTGGCTAAAATCTTCTGATCCTGATTAAAAGAGGAAGCCAAGATGGTGGAGCAAAGTATTAGAGATATATTTGAAAGGTCTCTAAATAAAATACGTCAATCACTTGTTCTCTGAGGATACAAAATCCTCTCAAAGTACTTCTGAGATGCAGACGTGTGGAGAATGTTATCAAACTGCTGAGGCAACTTCACAAATAGCTGAAAATGAAGAAAAGTTTATTGCAGCTTCAGAAGAACCGGATATTAACTTTCACTTTCATCCTCATTACTATGGTTCAAATGTAAACCTCTCAACACAACTGAAAAGAAGAGCTTTGAGAAAATAGACAGATTTGGGACTTTTTCTTTGAGGACATTAACAAGGTTGAGGATCTCGTGATAAAACAAAATTTTTAAATTTAAAAGTTAAAAGTTAAAAATTGATTTAAAAGTAGAACAAGTATTTTAAAAAGAGTAAAAATAGAGAATAAAAAGGAGAGCAAGGCTCAAAGCCGCTGCTCACTGACACCATTTTGGGTTCCTCCTTAGATGTCCTGATATGATTGAGTTAAAGATACTTCTTCCCCATCCAAACCTGCACTTTGCTAAGTCACCAGTCCTGATTCATGCAACCCACTTGTTACCAGATGTCTCATGATAAAAATAAAGAACTATAAGTCTTTGATGCTTCCAGATCCCCCCCCCACCAAAAAAAAAAAAAGATTTTAGTCCATGAAGATAAACTGGAAGGAATGACTTAAACTTAATGAGTTAACTGGATGCATTTTTCTCTGCTCAATATGTGCAACTGAAATAAAAGTTTAACCCAATATTTTTTTTAACATATATATAATGCTTAAGTAACTTTTAAAGAAGGCAAATCAGTGGTGAAATTCAGCTGGATTGCACCACATCGCCCAAACCGGTAGTAGAGATTTGAAATTGGCCCCACCCACCTGCCCCTGCCCTGATCCTTCCTTATACGAGCTTCCTTTTTTTTCTTACTTACCTGAATCAGCTGTATGGCGCATCTACGGAGACTTCCTGATGATCCCCGCTGCCTCTGGTGCCTCTAAAAGCAGTTTAAAGAGCCGTGCTGAAGTGCATTTGGTGTGCATGCGTGCGCACTGAACTGGTACCAAAACCAGTTGGATTCCACCCCTGAGGCAAACACTATTAAAAATGTATTAAGGGCCAGCTCTGACTTCACCCAGTTCTCACTTTGCTCCCTCCCCCCAAGGTGTGTCACCAGTCACATTCCCCAATGAAACAATTTCACAGGTCATAGAATTCACTCCCTCTGGTTGTTGCTGGTCTCCGTGGAGATGGCCTTGACTTCAGGCGGCTAGGATCTGTTTTGTTTTGACTGAGGTGGGAAGTCCTCGGTGCAACTGTGCAGCACGGCTTCCCATCTCCCTGCCTATGGCAACTCTAGAGCAGGTCGGGAAAGGTTTGAGAGTTGACAGCATGATTCACTTAACAAGTGCAGTGATTTGCTTGGCAAAATTGTAATAAAATCCAGTGCGATTCATTTAACCGCCTTGCATATAGTAGCAGAAATTCTAGTCCCAATTGGGGTCATAAGTTCGAGGACTACCCATACTGAATTTGCAGTCTTGAAGTTTGAAATTGCAATTTTGAATCCGTTTCAAGATGGAAACTGTGATTGTCAACTCAAACCAACATTTGTCATTAATATGTTTAGAATGACATAGTACTTGTCTAAATATCCACAAAGAAACATAATGCTTTGCCCTTTAAGGATGTTAGTTAAAACTATCTCAGTCTTCTGGCTTTCAAAACTTCATCCTATTTTTCTTCTTCCAGAAGTTCTCTAGATGGTCCAACACTGGAGGTTTTTAAGAAGAGATTGGATAACCATTTGTCTGAAATGGTATGTGTTTTCCTGACTGAGTAAGGGCTTGCACTAGAAGACCTTCCAGCTCTATTATTTTGTTTTTCTTTCCCTATTCACTTCTGTCTTTTTACTTTCCCCAAGTATCTCTAATTTCATAACCACATTACTTATCAAATGATTCCACTATCAGTATTATCTTTTCTACCTTCACTGTTACACCACCAATCTACCTTTTCTTCTGACTCCTTCCCTACTAAATCCACACTGTTCATCCTCTTCTTTTTTTCTTAATAGCATCCTTCCCTTAGCCAACTTCTGCTCCTAATTACAAAATGATTCTTTCTTTTTCCCACAGATTCTTGCTGTCTTGCCTTATTTTTATTTTTTTATTTTTATTTTTTTTTGCCTTCAACCACATTTTTTTATTGAACACAATCTAATTCTGGTCTTCTTTCTCCTGAAACTGCCCTTGGAAAAAAAATTGCAGGTGATCTTCTCAGTTTCAAATCTAATCATCTCTATTCTGTCCCTATCTGATCCCACTAATAGAGAAAATCATTGTCTATTCCTTGGCTCTTTTTGTGCTTTAAGATTTCAAGCTGTGATCATCCTGGTTGTATCTCCTGCTGTCTGTTATATAACATGGTTGATGTTTTTATTGGGGAAAGCTTTTTTTCCCCTTAAGCTTTCCATACGTCAGCAAGATATTCAGTATGCATAAAGACTAAAGTACTGGGATGAAGCCATTCTGAATCATTCCTTTGAAGATCGGAATCTACAAAAAGTTCTATAGAGAAACAAATGTTTAAAATGTTGTCTTTGCAATTGTACTGTCCCCCATCAGTGGCAGTTTGTAGAAATGGAAAACTATGGAGGCAGCCTATGGAGAATAAAAAAAATATATGACAAATTAGATTTCATGCATACATTGGATGATAAATGAAACCTCTGTGATAAAGTCTACCTTTTAATTTTTACTAAACAAATCCTAATCACAGTTGCACATCTGCATTTCTATGGCAGATTTAATTATAAGTAGTAAGGAAATAGAGGGATGGATTTTTTTACACAGCTATTATTTGAAGCTTGACTGCTCTTCAAGCTACTAAAGGAAGAATTTTATTGTGGTGTATTCAGAGAGAGGCAACAATGGTGATAGGCAATCAAATGAGATGCACTTGGGTTAATATGGAGAGATAATATTCCATGGAAGATCATCAGGCTTTATGCTTAGAATTAATTGTAACAATCTAAAAATTAAGATGATGTGGGATCATCACTGACTTTCTGGAAATATCTGAATACTTTTTGGTGTTCTGCTCTCCTAAGACATATTTGTATGTATGTGTATGTATAAACATAGCTTAAATACAAACTACTTGAATGTATACACATATATGAACTTATACATACATTCAGGTAGTTTGTATTCAAGCTATGTTTATATGCTTTCTTAAAATCAGTTGATTTAAAAACCTGTTCCAGATTTAAGAGTGAGCAGTGCTCTCTAGAGGAAAACAACTGCATATATCATGGACCATTACTACTTAATTCTACAGCATTCTTCATCATCATTATGGCACCTGCAAATATTAATTTATCATGGCTAGTGCTCACAGTCTAATTACTGCCTTTTAATTATTAAAGAAATCACCCATTTATCAAAGAGATAATCAATTATCCTGCTGCATGGAAGGTGAGGTGCAACATGAGCAAGGAGCAAACAGAACAGGCTTATAATGGAAAGTAAACAGTAAGATGTTTTGTTTTGTTTTGTTTGCTAGGAAGTAAGTATTGATATCCAGCACCACTTTATCATGGGTATGCATCATTTTTAAAAAAAAACAGCAAAAAAAAGTCTATGCAGAACAAAATCTGTGCTCATCTTAGCATTTGGTTGACTTAGGTTCCTGCTTCTGGCAGCTGATGACAGGGGAATAGCAACATTTTCCTCGATCATTCCTACATTTTGAACTTTTCCTCCAGTTCCAGTTCCTTCTTATTACTCTGAGCACATGACTGGTCCTGACCAAAGAGCATACAAGAAGGCAGGAGTTCAAGCCATGCATTCCAGCAGTTTCATTAATGTGCAGCATCAGTAATATTTTTGTGAATCATGTTTGCACCGTCAATGCAGCTGAAGAAGAGCATGAATAAGTATCAGGCAGATCAGTGAATGAGCGAGTGATGGCAAGACTTTGCAAAGGGCTGATTGCTGATGTCCCGTGGTGGCCACTCTTGAATCACTTAAGCTTAACCTGCTGACCTTAATAGGTGTCAACACTGATATTGAAATAAGGTGTAACTTCTGGATTCAGAATGGTAGCAAGGAATTTCTGTGTCAATTTTTTTTCATTTTGGGCAGCAAATGCCCTGATCTGGTTTGGTGTATACGTTAGAAAGCTATAAATTAGAGTGAGCAAGTGGCAGGGAGGGAAAGGAAAAAGTCATTTTTGTTCCATCATTTTAAAGTAGCCTCCAGGGTCAATTGCTCTTCCATCTGCCTGCCACACCAGTTTTCTTTGGGGATTTGCTTCTCCACTGAAGAAAATAGGAAAAGAGAAAGAAATCAAGTGTTCATTTTGCTGGGACACCTTCAGATACTTCAGAAATAATCTATAGCACATTGGCTCATTTTTTTATTTACCAAGATTCTAAGTAGGCAAGCCATTTTGATACTAAAGGTTGCCAAGTTCAATAATTCTTCCTTTTAATCTAAAATGAATTTTAGGTGTTTCACCCAAATACTCCATCTCCTGTCCTCATTTTGTTCTGTTTAAACCAGTGATCTGCAACATCCACTTAGCTCCTCAATTTTCAGACACCATTGAGCCCAATATTTTGTGGCTAAGCAAGACATTTCTTAAATGAATCTTGCTCCAATTTAAGACCGTTCCTGCCCTAGTTGTTCAGTGAATCACTGCAATTGTTAAGTTACACAATTGTTGAATGAATCTGGCTTTTTCCTATTGAGGCAAAAGGCGATCGCATGACCCCAGGACACTACAACCATCGTAAATATGAGTCACTTGAATTTTGATTGTGTGACCACATGGGGATGCTGCAACCGTCATAAGTGTGAAAAATGGTCATAGGTCACTTTTTCCAGTGCTGTTGTAAGTTTGAACAGTCACTAAATGAACTGTTGTTAAGTTGAAGACTACCTATAGTTTAAATGGAACAGGAAAACCCACCAATGCTCGCCCCCCCAAAAAAACTTAACAAGAAGATTATACTCAGCCACAAAATGATCAGTGACATCTTGGCCATGGGGAAAGACTGGAGCAGGCAGATAGTAAATAACGTGGATAAGGCTGGTTTAACATTTGGAAATGGTGATATACATTTCCTTGGAGTATTGTAGTCTGGGTAGTAGCAGACTGAAATAATAACAGGTCCTAATAATAACTAACTTGGGAATTTCATCAGTAAGGCATCCTTAAATCTTAACTGCAGTATGACTAAATGATAAGAATCTGCTGTTGATGCAACAGGCTCTGGCTTGTTGTCTTTTTTTCTTTATGTTTTTCTCTTTTTTTTTCTAACCCTAGACCTGTAATGGTGAACCATTTTGGCACGGGTGACACAGATGGCATGCAGAGCCATCTTGCTGGGCACACAAGCTGTCAGCCAACTTACCTCCAGCTGAGCATACGCATGCAATCACACATGCATGCATGCGTGATTGCAGAGCCCCAGCAGGTCTTCAGGCCCCCACTGTGTGTGTGATTGTAACAGGAAATCCAGCTGGTCTCCAGAGCTCTCCTGCACATGCACATGTGATTGCTTA
>JANHFJ010004515.1:6340-17966 GCA_032468195.1 Cerberus rynchops | reverse complement strand
TTTCACTGCATATCGTACCATGTATGACTGTGTATGTGACCAATACATTTGAAATTGAATTGAATTGAAATTGAATTTCTTTTCCAGTTTTCCATGTATCCTTCCCCCACTTTTTTTCTTTTTTTGCTTCGTACTTCTTATTTTTTAGTGTGGTCAGTATGTGTGCATGAATATAAAACAAAATAAAATGCTTAACATGGGTGGTGAAAAGTAATCACTGCGTTCGCTCAGCTGTTACAGTTTTTCGGTTAGCCAAGTGAGGTACCGTATTTTTTGCTCCGTAAGACACACTTTCTCCCCTGCAAAAGTGGGTGGAAATGTCTGTGCATCTTATAGAGCGAATATTGCTAGTCCTTTGGTGAATAGCAGCCGGGCTGCAGCAGTGGGGGTCCTTCTACAATGTTGAATCCTGCCTTTTCTGTCTTTGTCATTGTCCTCTTCTTCTCTCTCTTTTCCGTAATGCAGGAATCAATAGGCAGAGCTGGCTCATGAGAGGACACCTATCTGTGGTCCATTCAGACTCTGCTTCTGAACCATTTGGTTCAGAAATTTTTTTTCTTGTTTTCCTCCTCTTATGGTCAGATATATCTTATACTGCAAAAAAATATGGTAATTCTTCAGGAGGCAGCCCAGTTCAAATAGAAAATTGTTCTTAAATAGACTTTTATACATCAAAAGGCCAGCTCAACTAGAATTAAAAAGCAGTAGCCAGAAGATGGTTTGCCAGTTTCAGAACATCTTGACTTGTTGTAATCTAGTTCTGTTATTTACTATGGCTTATATTTTAGGCAGTTCTCCATGCCTTGAGAACTATTAAAACTTTTTAAAAATAGTTTTTAAAAATCTTTATACTACTACCATCTTTTTTCTTTAACTCCCTAGGATAAATAAAGTATCTGTACTCTCTTTGGGTTTTTACTATTCACAATAAAATAGCTACTCAGCAAAACAGATAATAAGCTATTAGTTCTATTGCAGTCCCAAACATGCTATGCTGGCAATATAAATACCATAATACCACATTTGGGGGCAGGGTGGTGCAGGAAGGTAAAGAAGTAAAAAAAATAAAGTTGGCAACCAGAACTCAATGTTCCTAACCCCATTTGAGCAGTTCCCAGCCTGACCCTTTTTTTAATTAGAAAGCTAAAATGGCTCTTTGGCCTTTTGATAAATTCAATTCCTCAACCAACCAGGCATAATGATATCTAAAAATCATTTCTTTGTTTAAAAGTTTGTTCAATGTGGCATTCAAGTGGGAATAAATTTCTGAAAAACCCACATTAACAACAAGCTTACCAAGGATACAAATTGCTAAATGCTGAGTATAATCACCTATTGGTATAATTTTGTAATCTATTTGCCAAGTTGAATATAAAACTATTTAAGGCAAAAGAAATGTCCAAAAATTTTGTGTGCACCGTATTCTATTTGTGGAATTTTTAGAAAAAAAATTATTTTGATTGTCTTACACTTTTCAAATACATCCATATTTTCCTTGTGCATAGGAATTAGCTCCTAACAATAATGACAACAAAATGACAACATCCCACGTTGCACACAAATAGAGGATAGAATTTGTGTCATGACATCTTAACTGTTTTATCACTCATCCCCTGTGGACATCTTCCCTCTTGTCTTTTGTGTATCTATTTCCATTACATAATAATCAACACAGAAATTGGCAGTGTGTTGACTTAAGGAATAAGCCAGATAATAATAATTTCTCTGGACTTAATCTCACTTACTCTCACAGCAACAGCAAACAACACAAGATGGATAAATGCCTACAAGCTCAGTAACTAGTATTTGTATAGAAGTGCCTGAATAGTCGTTTTAATCACACAGAGATTTTAAAATTGGTATTTGTGTTCACAAACAAAAAAAGAAAGGACAAAGGTACTGAGAACTAGAAGTAAGTGGTCTGTTGAATGGATGAAACAATTTTTTTTTTATTTCTCTTCACTGAGTGAGCAATGTGTGTTGAGATAGAGTGTTCTTTATCCTTCCCTTTTTATGAAAGAGTTTTATTTTTAAGCTCAAATGATTGGATATAGATCCACAATGTTCATCTGCTTATAGATCTTCCGAGAGGTAACTCTAGCAAAGATAAGTGGTGCTTAGTCTATCACATTGCCCTAGTATTTTTATTTTCAATTTATGCAGTAATTGATGTGCAGGAGAGGAGAGAAGGAGGAGACATTTCTTTGTGACTATTGAATCATCATCATCATGGACCCCTAGGAAGAACAATCAGTATAGCGGTAGGTGGATCCTGATAGCAAATTGAATGGGCCACAAATTGTATGAACTGAAAAAAAAAAACATTAATTGAAAGGAAAGAATTCAGGAAACAGGAGGTAATATGCCAAATTTTGTTTGTTTGATAATAGGCAAGTGTAGGCAAGCAAGTATAATGATACTAAATAAATATGTTATAATTTAAGCTGCAGTCCTAAACCTATTTACAAGAGAATATACCCAATGGAGTATAGTGTAAGTTGCTTTTGAGCGAACAGGCAGGGCATCAAGCTGTTAAGTATGATGAGATATCTAATTTCATCTGGTTAAAAGTATTTTTATCATACATTCCAAAAGGTTTTTTTTTTGCAAAATACAGAGGAAGGAGATGGAGAGATTCATTTTGAAATCCAACGAAGGAAGTTATATCAGAAACAGAAAAGCGGATTTCAACAAATATGTCAGATTTCCCCAGAAATATGTTTGGATACCTAAACTACTGCAAGGTGTCAAGCAGACTGTGATGTATACTGTGGTACCCTAGTGAAAGTGATAACAACAACAGCTGCTCATGTTTGTCAAAATGACTGCAAAAACCCTAACGTGCGACCATGCTTGCTGGTTTCAGGCTGAGATTTCAGACAACTTTTTCAAAACAAAACTGATGTTCACCAGTTATTGTTCTTGGGGGGAAATGCTACTATTCTTCCTCTGTTAACATTTAATTGTTAAAATTTAATTTAATTTAATTTAATTTAATTTTGTCTGTAAAATTAAGCATGAGCTTAATTTTAACAAAGCTGATTTCTATGCAATAGCAAAGGCTAGTTTTTGACATTGTCTGCAATGCTTTATTGCAGCATGATGGGAGAGTGGATATCTTACAAAACAGCTGCCACTAGGAAGACCATGTGTGGTGGTGGGGAATCAGTTGTAGGAGATTTGCCAAACTAGTATTTACTGCACTGTGAAATTCACATTTGAGCCAGTTTTGTGGTTTTTATTTATTTATTTATTTTTTATTTATCATAAACTTCTATACCGCCCCTTCTCCCGAAGGACTTGGGGCAGTGTACAGCCATCTAAAAAGACATGAATATATAACAATTAAAACACAATTTTATGCTGAATTCTTGAATCTGTATGTGCCAGTACTTCCATATTAGATTACTCACTGGTTTGGCTTAAAGGATACTGTAAACCCTTCATCCTGTTGATGGTCCCTGAGATCATTAATATACAGTATTCACTGTCTTAGAGGAGGCTGTGTTGAAGTTATTGCTTAGGAAACCCATCCTTGGATCCATTTTTTATAAACAGATATTATTCCGTGCAATTTTCTGTATGGAAGCAATTGGTGGAAAACACAGTGCTTCTAAAATTCTGGAAGCCTCTGATGAAATACAGTAGATCAGTGGTTCTCAACCTTTCTAATGCCACGACCCTTTAATACAGTTCCTCATGTTGTGGTGACCCCCAATCATAAAATTATAGTCTCGGTTCCTAAGACCATTTAAAATATATTTTCCGATGGTCTTAGGTGGTTCCTGTGAAAGGATCATTCAATCCCCAAGGGAGTCATTACCCACAGGTTGAGAACCACTGCAGTAGATGATCTTGACATTTGGTGATATAGGTCTAAAATTAAGTTTGGTTTCTGACAGCTCAATATGCAGCCCTGCTTCTCAACCTTGTAGAAGATCAACAACTTTACATTTCCCAAGGTTGAGAAACACCGGTATAGGTGATTGCCCTAATGATGTATACTGGAAAGAGAAAAATATTGGTACTTACAAACTCCTCAGAGGGTTTGATATTGTTGGGCATGATGTGATTGATGGAGTCAGGAGTTGAAAGTGTGTTCTGTGGTAGTTCTACTTTTGCCTTCTGGTACTATCAAAAAAGTGGTGGTGCAGTGGTTAGAATGCATGCTAACTCTGCTCACATTGCCAGGAGTTTGATTCCTTCAACCCTGATTGGCTCAAGGTTGACTCAGCCTTCCAACTTTCCAAGGTTGGTAAAATGAGGACCCAGATTGTTGGGAGCAATACACTGACTCTGTAAACTGCTTAGAGGGGGCCGTAAAGCATTGCAAAGCAATACATAAGTTTCACTGCTACTGCTGTTGCTACTACCAGAAAACTAATACTAAAAGGTGTTTTGTTCAGGATTAGAGAACTCCAGAACCTCTGAATGTCTCCAGGCTTTAAGAGAGTGAGATAAAATTAAAACTTAAAACAGACAAAATAGAATTGTTACTGATTCTGTGGGCCTGTGAGGGCCTTCTGTGAGATTTAAGATTTGGGAGGAAATGCTGTTCTGGGTAGGATTTTCTTAGGGATCAGATTTATGGTCCAGAAGGTCCTCCAGAATTCAGCACTGACATTGGACATCCACCTGTATATCTGTCTAAAGGAGAGAGATTTGATTGTTGTGGTATCAGAGTTAGTGGGAATCAAAGTTGGGCTATTGTGATACAGTGCTCACTAGGAAGTTCTGGAAGATGATGCAGAAATTCAGGTGGTATGGAAAAGCATCCTGGGATGCTAATGCCTCCTCCAAATTTAATATCATTCAAAACATCAATTGACTGCTAATTGCCTTTCAAATCAACTCAAGGTACTTATAATGTTATAAAGTCTTTCAAGACTTAGAACCAAGTGCTTACAGAAACACCTATTTTCATACAATTTGCCCAACAGTCAGTGAAACAACTTTATGGATATATTTTACATTCAAGTTTAATTCTGCTTTCTCCATGGCAGAGCACATGTTGTGGACTCTGCTGCCATTGGAGCTGAAGCCAGCCTCTACAGGAGGGATATTAAAACACTTGCTTACCTAGGCCTTTTAAAATTTTTACTATTTCAATTATTTTAAAATGTATTGCTTTAATAAAGTTCTAACATTTGCTCTAATTGTGTGTCTGTGGTTTTAAACTGCCTTGAGCGGTTAAGAGAGTGATCAACATACAAATACCAAAATAAATACATGTTGACTTTTTCTAGTTTCCATCTTAAAAAAAGTAGCTCTCTAAAGACCATATTAAATCAGCAAGTTTTTCTACTTAATTTCTCCAGTAAATTTAGCGGCTATTTATTATCGGAGAGAGTCCAATAATGAGATTGGCCTTAAAATCTAATGGTTCAGCTAAAATTTGTATTTATTTGCTCTGCATTGTTAATCTCCTGAAAAAAATTGGACTTGTCTTTTCTAACTGTAGCTTTCCAAATACATTAAACTACAACACCAATGATTCCCTGGTGTAGATATAGTGACTGGGACAGCTCTTTTAAAGTATCTTGAAAGCACCAGGTTGGGAAAATAGATTTAAATTGTACCTCTTTATAATTTGTCTTTTACTGGATTATTATACAGGAAAAAAGCCAAACAAACCCATTAACCCACATACTGTATGTATGATAAACTTCTGTGTTAAATGCTATCTTATTATAAATTTCCTAAATGATGTGTCAAATGGATATGTTTGGAGAGATTCATTTGCAACATCTCATTGATTTGTTGATCTTCTAATATAGATGAATAGATAAGGTGATTTCTTGACTTTTCAGCACTTTCCATCTTTAAACCTTCCTGTTGTAATTTACCTAAATGAATACAATATAAAGAAGAAAAATGAATTAGCTGCATCATTATTAGAATATAAAAATGACCAAAATACTGTTCAGGGAGTTGAATGTGTGATTTAGAGATAAGGAGGAGATGCTATGTTAGATATTGTCAAATGGGTCCTCTGATACTACGTATGAGATACCTCTCTCCTAGACATTCCTAGTGTGTACAGTAGAAATGTTATCAAAAACAGTCTCAGTGCTGACAGTGCCCCTATCTATAGATAGAGTTTAGAAGAACAAATATCTCTATCTCTATCTCTATCTCCCTCTCCTCCCCCCCCCCTCAAGAGATGCTTGAGCAGAGTCCACGGGATTGTCTGGAACACCACACATCCTCTTCACAACCTGTTTTCCTTGTTACTTCTGGAAAGAAGCTTCATGGTATCTGAAGCAGAACATCCAGATTCAGTTACAGTTTTGTTCCACAGACCATCAATCTTGTGGCATTAACCTTGTGAACTCACAAGTTTCTTGTTTCGTTACATATGCAAAGTGGACAGTGATTAATCTGTGCATGTGTGTGGTGAAGGTATAATTTATGTATGTATGTGTATAGCATACGTACAGGTGCTTTATATATGCGTTGGGTAGATGTTGTTCTGTCCTAGGCCTCTCAAGACAAGAAAGCAGACTTGGCTGTCTGCTAAAAACTCTTTTTTTATATAAATAAAACCAGGCTGATAGCCTAGACTCCTATCAGGCTTGGCATAGAGAATGATTCACAATTCCTCTTGTAGTCACCAATGCAGGAACAGAACTTTCCGAAGCCATATGAACTATTTGTTCTCTGCAAACTCCCCTCCCCTTCACTTCTCTTTTTAAGCCCTCTGGGAGGAGCAAAACACCAGCCACTTGTGCCATGCCTTCCTAGATGGCCCTGATTCCTGAGCTGCTCTCTTCTCCTAGCAGCTCTGCACATGTGCACATCAGGAACAGTTTCCACCTGTTCCTCTTCACTGCTCTCTGACTTGGATGGCAGCTGATGACTGACAGGCATCCCTGGCCCCAGCTCCATCTCTGAGCACTCATCAGAGCTTTTCCCAAACTGCAGGGCAGGCTCATGTTGTCCCTCACTGTCGAAGTCTGCCAACAGCTCCACTGGCCACTGGAGGGCCGGAACAGATATACACTTTCTGTTGAAGAGCATGCAACAGAATTTCATGTTTAAGGTGGGTCAGTGTGCTCACAGTAAACAAATGACAATAAAATTTATCTTATCATGTGATGTTATCTCATCCCATCTCATCTCATCTAAATTAATAATGTCTGCACAGCCACCCAAAAAAGTTCTTTTTCATAGACACTACACTAGGAGTACAGACACAAGTGGTCTACCTTTTTAGGAATAACTGAATTAGGGCTAATATTTTTCAAAGTAGTTTATCAAGGACAAAGCCATTGGCTGCCATGTGAAAGAAGGGCACTTTTCAGTGACTGAGAAAGTATTTGCTTTCTTTGTGGGCATTGTCAGTCATGGACTTCTCCATCTGAAAGGTACACATAGCAATGTAGCAAACAGACTTTTGACTTAGACCTCAGAGAGCTACTTTTATCCAGGATCTGAGTAACTCTTGAAGCTAATGCACTCAGAAGCTAAGGAGGATCTGACTTGGATAATACTTGGATGAAAGTATCCAAGGCTGCTAGCCAGATAGTTAATTAAAAAAAAAAATCCTAGCAGAGGGCACTGACATATTCTTGTCAAGAAAACTGCATGGATATATTCATGTAGTCATTAGATGCTGAGCTTCACTCAAAGGTGCCATCACTTTAGCAGACAATAGAAACTAGAACTTTAGGGAAAGATATTTTTATATAATGGTATTTTTGGGCGTCAAGCCACAACTATTTAACCCCATCTTTTTGCTTGCTTTCTTATTATTCTGAAAATTTTGCACCTCACCCCCCTCAACTAGGAGCCCTACTACAGCTAAGCACACTAAAATACTAAATCTTCATAAGGAAGATATATACATTTCACTTCCATGCCACTTTTCTTCTATCTTTTCCTTTCTCTTAGAATTGAAAACGACATTTTGGTATTTGAGTCCTATTCTCTGCTCCATGCAGGGTTCCCGATGAAAACATCTCCACAGATAGTTTCTTTATTGGTGCATTAATGTGTACTTGAAATCAAATATCAGTTGAAGATGCTTTATTTGTTAAGAATGTATTCTTTTTTTTTCTATTCAGAATTCTTGAAAGAATTAAGAAGACTTGTACAGCATGTATTTAAACCAAGGGAGAGAAACTAAACGGATATAGTATAGGTAACCTTCGACTTACAACACAGTTGAAACTAAAAATTCTCTTTTGGAAGTATATGAAACCAGTTTGGCAGGTAGATTGCAGATACAGGTGAGAGATGCAGCAGGATACAGAAAATTGTTTTACTCTATGCCTGTCCACCATGTCTATAACCTGTGAGTAGTTTTTGGGGACAATAATACTCTTTCAAAAAAGCACTAGAAACATGTTGAGAAATAGCCTGACTGGCAAGGGCATGAAATGTCTCTGATCAGGACCTATAATTTATTAGTAGAGACATGAAATAAGCAAGGACTTTTTTGCTGCTACCAGGGCAGATTTATAACTAGTAAAGAGTTTTACATAAAGGACTTCACAGATTGTCCCCAGTACCACTGAAAATGGATTTGATTGAATTCTAGAAAGTAAAGTTATCTTCTTGTCAAAATTTGTGATATGTCCTAATTTTGACCTTCTGAATTTAAAACCCTTTTATGTCTCCAAACTTCAATCTCCTTATACTAATAATACAATCTGGGTTGGGAAAAGTGGTTTTTTTTTATATATAAATCTCTATTAAATAATAGGCATCCATGGTGTTGAAAGCAACAGCTTAGTAGCTGTCATGAAAATATGGTTGTGTCACTAAGAGCAGAATGCACCATTATTAGTCTGTCAAGCATCTTTAATTTAAAGGTTACAATAAATGATATTTCATTCTGGTCATTGCAAACCAGACTTTTTTTTTAACGTGCTGTTCTTTCAAACACAGTTCTGTCTCTCCAGACACTATTCAGTTATTTGCCCACCTTACTGCTCTGCATGGAACTAGAAATGCAATACATAAGGATTAAAAGTGAATGCCCAAATACTTTTTTCACAATATCTTTATTTAGAATTGTTTTGCATCTGTAGAATGCACTTTTCCTGAAACTGCTGAAAATAAATTGGATAAAAATTAACCCCTCTGGCTAAATATAAATAAACAGGCAAACCTAAGTTTGATTTCTCTGAGATGAATGTTATTTTTTTATGTTATCTTGACCTCTCTATCTTCCCAGACCTATCTGGACAATGGCATGTGGAACAGAAAATGAAGTGCATAGCAGGACTCAGGATAGGGCCTGGGTTTAACCAACATGGAATGTAAGTAACTCTCATGTCTATAGCCTCAGAATCTTTATTTGGATTAGGAATCATGAAATGCGACACAAATATTTACAGAATAAAAAAGCTTGAGGAGATGTTTTTTTAGATTGTCTAGTCTAAATCCTTCATAATTCAGGAAATCTAGAGTAAGTACACTTTACAAATGGTGTTGAATGCCTCTGCTTATACATATTCAGTGAGGAAAATGGTTGCCTAAATTAATGGATTTATGTTTCTCCTAATATTTAACCAAACCCTACTCTCTAATAGCTGAAGTCCGTCACTTCCAATTCTACCATTGGAGTAACTGAGAATAACTCTGTATCATCTTCTGTAGGATAATACTTCTGATATTTGGAAAAACATATCCCTTCTCAATTTTCTATAGATTGAATTTATCTATTCTTTCCAGTCTCACTATGTCAACAAAAGATTAAATATTTACGTGTGAAACAGCTTATTGAAGGATCGGTATCTGTATAAATCTGTGTATATATCTCTGTTCTCATTCTAACATTCTCAATTCATATACAGTAAGTGTGCAGAAATAGGGGGGGGGGGCTTCCCAAGCATGGATTCCATGCCCCACAATCATATTATAAGGAGCAAATAAAAATATAAACCCCTTGTGAAAAATTGGAACTATATCACTTGGAGTATTTTCTGCTAGTTGTTTTATTTATTGCTTGGTACCAAATGTACGTTCTTTGTGTGAGGAACAGCTTTTTGGCAGCCTGTATTTCTGACAGAAATATGGCATTGTGTGTCTGTGTGCGTGTTTAACCGCCAGCCAATAAAAGTTATAATGTATATCAAGAAGTAGGCTCCTCAATATAAATAAAACTCCAAAGGTTTATCATGTGGAACTGCAAGCTTCAGAGGCACAGTGAGCCTTAAATATGCCATTGCAGCTTTTCCACGCAGGGTGTGGATACTCACGGGGTGTGCATCTATCAAATTGCTACAGTGAATTCTAATGACACCACCCCACCACCACCCCATTTGTTTTACACACAGTCTAATTCCCCAAAGTGACTGCACCAAGAACCGTGTTCTCCTTCAGTCAGTAGAAATCTGATCTGGCTTCTCTCAGCTGGAAGGCATCTTTTGCATATCACACACACACACACACACACACACACACACACACACACACACACAAATAATAGGCTGCCTTTTCTTTAATGTCTCATGATGATTTCCCTGAAAGCAATGAGCCACAACCTTTCCTTTGCCGTATACTTAAACACACACACCCACTCCCTTCTGCAGTGGCTAGGAATGTCATAAAGAACACAGCTACAATGCACCCTGCTGGAGAGGGGGGGGGGAATACATCAGCCAACTGGGACACTTGCATTTAGTTAGGCCACAAGAGGCTGAGGAGGAGGAGGAAAAAACGATTGTTCCGCAGCCGTAGCTTATAGTGCTGTAATTTAACTGACATAATAAATATTTGATTATTCTTGCTGAAGAGACCTGCATGGTTGTTTTATCATTCTTGCAGAATGGAGGGGATAAATGGACCAAATGAGGTGCTTGAAACTGCTATAAATCAGACATCTATCTGATAAATCAGAAATATTAAAATGCAAAAACCCAGGCATATTTGTGAGCATGGCATTTGTAAATTGGAAAACAATAAATTAAATTTAAAGCCTATATAGTAAATAGTAGCTATTAATGGAAATGCAGAGGTCCGTCTAAACTAGATTGTGCCCAAACTACTTTCATGAACATTTTTGTCATTCTCTAAATGAAGATTCCCCATCACCATCACCCCTTGTCCAAAATGTTTTGAGAATTTCTCACAGAATCAATTGGTGGCAAAGACTCATTTCATACACTTTGTCTGAATCTAGGAAAGCCTGTCTCACAATATCCCTGCGCATCTATCTGCTTCTGGAAATGTTTGCTTGTTCAAAGCTGTGTAGAGCAGAGAGTTTTACACCCTGCAATGCAGGTGTAATTGTCAAGGTTTATTAACAAAGACATTTGAACAACAAAGAATGCAGTTTTCTGCCACTGTACAATGTAACTGCTTGAATGATCCTTCAGTTCTCACTTCAAGCGCAATACGGAAAAAATATGCTAAGATTCTCCATATACATGCTTAGAAATTCCTCATTTCCCTCAATTTAGTATCAAACATCCATGAATCAGAAGTGAAATTCAGCTGGTTCACACCGGTTATTAGAAGAAATCTCCTTTTATTTTTGTTTTTTTCCCACTTTGCAGGGTTAATCCTGTAAAGATTAACTTTACAGGGTTAATCCTGTGAATAAAGCAGTTGTTTCTAGCCTAATCTTTATTGCCTTGCTCACAGAAACTGCCTCTCCCCTTATTACATTGTAACT